>PNEQ01119104.1:0-32304 GCA_003012365.1 Medauroidea extradentata
CATGTTTCGGATGTGCTAGTAGTCACGTCCGCCGCCCTCGAAGGGTTAAGACGCAGTTGGGACAGGTATCTATGACGTAGGTTCGGCGGGATTCCCACTATGAGCCACCCGGGCTTTGAATCATCGGCCAGCCCTCAAGGTGTTACGAAACAGCCGCCGACCACTGGCCTCCAGGAACATGGCACGCAACAATACTGTATATTTAGCAACGCACAGAGTTCACAGATGTATATATATAACCGGGATTATCATTTCTCCGCTCTAGAGACAGTCCTTGAATAAGGCATTGTTATTTTCTCCGTGTGAATGATCACGAAGTTAACGACAGCTGCAGGGAAATTAATGCTTCCATGCAGCAATGCCAGGCAGGTAATCGGCTTACGCCACTGAATGCGTGCGCGGCATCGTCCCAGCGAGGCGGAGAGGAGCAATTCAAGGACCTAGCACAGTGTTGCCAAACTGAGTACGTGAGGCAAACGAATTAATGGTAGGACCTAGACGATATAGTAAATTTTGACATTCTCTATTGTCAATTTACTTGATTAGGCCTACATAACATATTAGTTTAATCGTTTTGGGTACAATCTACGAGGTCTCATTCACTATATCTGGTAATATAACTGACATCTCTCTAATGCGCCTAACAAAAAACAGCAGCACACTTCTTCCTATCTGCAGGGTGACAATGAGAGGGTCTGCAATTATTTACAGCAGGTCGAACATGGTTATAATTTTTGCTCGTCATGCGGTGCCATCAGAACGATGCGTCACCGAAAAAAAAATCGCTTTGCGAGCGTGATTCTATTTCCTTCATTTGTAAGGCATCGTCGCTGTAATATGTATGTTGTCGGGTGAGAAAAGCCAACTGTGCTAATTTAGTCGTATTTTTAAAGTAACATTTTAAAGGTGTTACTACATGATTAGAGATGATTGTTTACGCACGAAAACTTTACTGTTTGCTGGTTCTCAACGTACGTCTAACTACAGGCGTTTAGTTTGTATAAGTAAAATACAGTGCTGCGATCTACTGAGTCAGAAACACACCAGGGGCCTTATTATGTAACTTATCCTCGGTAACGTCAGTCATCAGTTACTGACTTTAGATAGCTTCAGCGATACAGATAGTCACGCGTGACTGTCTTTCAACGGTATTCTGTTAAACATTTTCGTAACGTTCTTTAACAGCTTTGATATAGGTTTGGCAACATTGTAGGTACCTTTCCGAAACCATTAAAATCGCACCGTAAATGTTATATTTCTGGCCATTAGTAGTAACACGCGGCCACACGATTTACATCTTGCTGTGCGGCAGCGTGAAAGTGTTATTAGGGTAAAGGTTGAGTAATGGATCAACTTTGTGAAATGGAGGCAGAAGCTACGGAGTTTCATTCTAAGAGAACAACTGTTTGGCAGTATGAAATAATGTCGAATTTCATAAGGGAAATAAGGAATTTTTCAGAGGTTAATTTTGATACTGAAATTTTTTTATTTTTCGTGTATGAACAATCGCCTAAATTGATCTTCGTCCGTTTCTGTGGACGGATTTAGGGTATCATGTATTTGCCTCCTGATCAATCGCTTTTGCGACGCTTTTCCTTATTTTCGAGCTCATCTAAGAAATCTAACCTTCGCAATGCCGCCGCCATATTAACAATTTCACGCACACAATCCCGCTAACACCTCCTTCCTAGCTGCTGTTACATAAAGCCGCTCACAAATCTTTGAACATCAGCCACGGCGCTATGAACAGTTATAAAATACGACTTAGTCTCGTAACGATAGTCACGTGGTGACTGTCTCTATGTAAGGAACGTTTGTGAACACAAAACAGTTACAGAATAAGCGCCCTGAGCTGGCTAGGACTCAATCTTAATGGTGACTTCCCGTTTTCCCTGCTCTCGCATTCCGCAGATGCTCTACACTTTCCTCATTTCATGCCCTCAAGTGCTCAAGACGTCACCGTTGAGCGCTTATTTAATCTGTTCATTTCACTCAGTAAGCTATCGTTGTTTATCTAGAAATATGCACTTTCGTGAGGACGACTATATCTCAAGATCTAATTTCCTCGATGCCTCCATTTCACTTTGATTGTAAAGAGTCAGATTGTAACCGATTTGTCGAGCTGTAGGTCAGGCAAAAACTCAATTACATCTAATGCCTGCTATTGTGATAAATTTATTTCGCCAGGTATTAAACTACGATGTGTGAGAAGATACTTAAGTTAAGCAAAAATGTTATAAAACCGTCTTACTTTAATTTTAATACTTTGAATGTCACAGTAATGAGAGTATTGCATTGCATCCCACATGATAAATCTTGTCAGTCATTCAAACGTCAGGTACAGAAAGTACATGCTGCAGTAATAGATGGAAGTTCATAGCATGCAGATAGATAAGTTACACCAACTCTATACATAATATTTACTTTTCAGTTGTGGTTACTGCAAAACTGATCGGAATTACTTCCTGTGTAAATCTATGTTTGTAATTTTTTTTTCAATTTTCAAGATAGAATTTAAAAAAAATATAAAAAATAAAAATGTTAATAAAAATTGTGTAACTACACACAATTATAAAGTACAATCCTATAGGAAAAATATTGCACGTGTACCTACTTTCGCACGGTTTTGCATTTCAGCACCGCTATGTAGCTACATCATTTCCCCTTAATCCGTTCTGAAGACCTTTTTTTTTTTTTTTTTTCAGAGCCATACAAAGCTATCGATGAAAATTTTGACTTGGTTATAGTTCTGTAATGTGATACTGATATTTTTTCTCCGGTATTTGTAAACAATAATCAACGTAACGACGGAAGTGACGTACCGACGAAGCAGTAGATCACCCACGACTTCGAGTTATCGTTTATAATCTAGATAAGATGCAATACTTATTGGGTCCCGGACTGTGTTCGGCGACTTCGAAAAATGAACTGTTAACGAACGAAAACTGAATGAAAATAGTTTAAAATAAAACGTCTTATTAGATAGTTGAAATGCCTACTTAAGCAAGTATGTAGTCATTACCTATATTCGCATGTAGGTATGTGATTTTAAAAATTAGTAGGATAAAATAATTGTATAAGCAGAAACATTGTAACTGACAACATTTTACTTACAGCCGTAACAATTTAGCTGTCTCCACATTTGAAAATAGGCAACTGGGATATGCATTCACTGATTTATATTTTTACCATGGCATTCTTGTTTCTTTGTGTATTGTATAAACTCATCCTCAAGCCGATAGTTTGAATTTGATTTTTTGTTTTCGATTAGTTCATTTCTGCCGCCAAGCTGTTACGATCCGATCGTAGGAGTGTAAGACACTTTCGTGAATAATGTTTTTTTAAAATATATACAGTAAGTTACTTAAGGTTAGACTGCATTCAATATTAAATGAAGTGAACATGGGACTCAACTTTAAAAATTCTTTACAGCTTCATTAGACAGATAGAATATTATAAATGAGTATGGAGCATTACGATAATGCAAGAGTGGAGGAAAACGCGGATCACCGAGAATAATCACCGTCCAGCGGCATCGTCCAAGGTGATTGCCACATGCGAGAGTACGAAACTTACTCTGCTGGGAATCGAACCGAACTGTAAAGTGATGACAGAAGTGTGCTCGGACAGTACACCAGGGTTGCTCTCCCATGGCGTCTTACTCTCCAATCTGCCGTTCCTTAAAATAACTAAGGCATTATTGAAACAGTTTTAAATGCTAAAACTTACGAAAGTTATCAATTTCTTGTTCGAAATAAAGAGAGTAGCGACTAATGACAAGTAAACATCTGTATGCCAATTTATTTATATCCAAATGCGCTATATTTTATTTATCATTTGAGAAAGCAAGGTGCTTTTTCACAAAGTAAAATATAAGTAAGTGTATGCATATGTTCTAAATCTTCTAACATATAAGCTAAAACAAATAATTAGGGAAACTGGCTTAGAGGATACAAATGATGAAGCGATACAATAACTTCGAAAGTTATTTGCTGTATTTGTTGAACTTATTATTTTTTTTCATAACTGTAAGCAAATCTTTGTGTGTATATTCCATGAAAGGAAAGCAGGCTAAATGTTCTTCTGAAAGCCTTTCTTTTTTTACTGTATGTCAAACATGTAAGTGAAGACACGAATGAGAACATAAAAGCTAACAATATGAGATATTTAAGTTGCATATGTTCTTGCAAAAACTATATTTCAAAGCATTACCGTTAATCAGCAATATTCTTAGAAGTACTAAACTTTAAAAAACTGCACAAATAACACATAAATTAAAACATTTTAAAAATCCTCGACACGAAATACATTTTTGTAAACAGTAAAAATATAATTGTTGCAAATATTGTTGAATCTTAAATACGTCGGGGGACCAGTAAGTAAACAAGACATGTAGTTTAAAATAGTAGACTTGAAACAATATAAGTAACTGCAACAAAACTTGCGTACGTTGTGTACATATGACAATTCCGAAAGATAAGCTGGAACTTTAAAATACATTTAAACTAAATTTTTTAATTGACCAGTATTTTTTTGGTATAGACTTGTTTTTTTTTTCTATTCCGTTTTCATTTCGCTAGTTTTAAGTACCTTTTAACTACTTTTTTTTACTTAGTTGTTCTCCAACGCTTTTATGGATCAACAATTATTTTATGTTATAATATTTTTACTTCTTAAGGAAACAATCCCAAGTGTCGTGATTTTTATTTTTAATTTAAGTTTTATTTGTAATTTTTAAACTTTATTATTCCTACAATTTTTTAAACACCAGAAAAGTAAAATAAATTTTATATTTACTACACTTAAAAAGTATTGAAGTACCATATTGCTCCGTTTCAAACTAAGACGGTAGAATTTATAATCTTTTGAATTCAGCTACGTCACAGAGAAATAAAATGTAAATAATAATTAACATTCGATTATATTTATATAGAAATCTCACGCCAGCTTGGAAAAGCGCTCATAGCTTTATAACAGCTGCACAGAGTTTCATCGACTGCAGCTAAGGCCCATACTGATGAAACTAGCTTACAATTACAAAATGAAGCACTGGAATAGGTTCATCAGTTTGGGAACTACGAAGCCGCAGGCAGACAGACATAATAGCCGTCAAACTTGTAACACTTCTCATTTTTGGTCGGGGGTTAAAAACGGAATTTTGTGAGTATAATATATGAAGAAATTTTTATTTTTGTTACGAATTTTCAAGGTTTTAGTAGTGGTGCAATCCCATCATTGAGGAAAGATACGTCTGTCGAGGCAATACTTGAAATTTGTTAACACCTAAGAAATACGGCTTAGTCATAAATGAAAATAAACGTAAACTAATATTTCGCTTAAAACTGTTAAAGAAAACGTGTTCTGAGTGGTAGGCTATATAGGAAGGCACATATAATACAGTGGTAATTCAACAGTGTTGGTAAGCCAGGCTAAGTAAAGTGGATTGCAACGAGCTCTTTTTCTGAAGGGTTTTAATCCTCCGTCCCTCCGTACTTATCTCACATAATAATACATGAGAAACTGGGACAGTTTGATACGCTTTTACAAGCAAATACACATTGAATGTACAACGAATAAGGCAGCTCAATAAATAGTTCTACAACAACCACTAAGTAAGGTCAAGGACAGCTATAAGTGACTGAATTTAAATTATTGAAATAATGAATTTATATATGTAAGAGAGTTTAGTCAACCGTATTATATAATTCAAATTAGGATGTAGGCAATCAAAATAAATATTTAGGCGGCTTCTTTCATTAGGCTTGGGTATTAAGATTCAGTTACATCACTTGCCACACATATTATTTAGCAGCAACTCTTGGATGAAGAATTCGACATTTCTGCGACTCGGATTGCAAGCTAAATTGGGATAGCTAGAAACATGCCTGAAAAGTCATTTGGTAAACTGGAATAACATTTGCGGGAATATGGTGGTTTTGAAAAATAAACATAATTATAGTTGTCATTTCTACTGTTACTGAATAGCCACTTTCTTAGCGCCAGACTCAGCGTGTAGCATCGGCGATAAGATGACGTGTTCTAAGCAAAGAATACATCAAAGTTCGTGATGAATATGTCAAAAGTCTGCACTTTAGGAAAGATTAGGGATATTTAAAATATTTTCAAATATTAAACGTCACTAAAAAAATGTAGACCTTGAGATATTAGATTGCCTCTTAATTTCTGAATGTTGGCTCTCTCACATAAAACATATTTAATATTATAGATAAATCACAGGAAAAAAGAAATAGTTCTAATTTACTGATAACAGCGTTCCTACTGACCACACGAAATTAACAAACGTTCTACCGTATTTTTTGTTGGTTTTTTTAACATCCCCCCTTTACAACTTCAATTTTAGACAAATCGCCAGTTGTGACAGTTTCGTTAACTCTGACAAGTGAAATGTCTCAAACGGACGAACACAAATATTACACCCAGTCAGACCTGGGAATCGAACCCAGAACCCCTTGTACCGCAATCAGCCGCTCAACCAACTGAGCTACGGGGGTCGGCGCCATAGGGATATGAATTCGTAGTGCTTTGGTTAGGAGTTAACGGTATTATCCTCTAGACCGCAGACGCTGCGATACCACATCACCACGAATACTACATTAAACGATGTCCGGAAATATGATATTTATTGATATGAGGTGCAAAATCCTGTTTTTCAATTATTGCAACGTTTCCTTTTGTGTTTGGTCGAGTTAGTCACACTGACATTGTTTCTGCTAATATTAAGATTATTCTATCATGCTGATTAACATTTTAAATGTCCTATAGTTATCACCAAAAGTCATATTTTGTAAGTTGAGATAGACATTCGAATAGCCGCCAACTTGTCGACCAACGGTGCTAACTTCGTACACTTATTTCGCGTACGAGTTCAAGACAGTGGACCATACCGGTTTTCAACCAGGTCAATTCGTATGCGAATCTGACCATTCGAAACAGCTCGTACACGAACGCTCGAGCTATATTTTCTAGCATAGACCCTCTGGTCTTGCTTTGATGCGTACGTTCTACGCGTAAATATTCAGTCACAAATGTTTTGGTTTCAGAACGAAAACGCAAATACTTTCGTACTCACTACTAGGATATCATGAAGTAAATCATAGGCATTTTATCGTGTACAACATAGTAACCGGATTATCGCAACTTAATATTTTCAGTTAAGAATCTTTACATGTAACATAAATTAATAATATTGTAATTGGAATGTTCTGCCTTTGACGTTTTGATAGTTGTCAGCGAAGCCTGTTAACTCAACTCTGAGCCCGTTGGACATTCGTGCCCTTGTCGAACGCCAAGGTCACACACAGCTTTATCTGCTCCTGTGTAAACTCACTAGTTCACTAGTTATCTGTAAAATCCAAAGTTCACTATTTTATTCTTAGTTTCTCTTAAAAGTGGAATAGTGTGACAAAATTGTGGAACAAATTCGGTTATGTTTCTGTCGCCTGAGATATAAGAAAGTGCTGAAATGTAAATTTATCATGGAAATATCCATCAGTTTGTATGAGAACGCCACCAACGAAGAAAACTAGCGTAAATTAACAAGTTTTTAGCTCTACACTAAACAAAGAGGTGTACGGATGAAATCCTGAATTTGTATTCAAAGGTGACCTAAGTTTGAATCCTTGTCTGGCCATCCTTACAGCTTACTTTTTATGTTCCGAGTGTCTGAATACGTTAGTTTAATATATAATTATGCCTTACTTATAGTTTTGCTCTGTTTCAAAATTTTGTATAGTGGAGACGTTTGTACTCGGTGAAATACTGCCTGCGCATGATGCTAGAATAAAAATGCCCTACCTGCGTGAATCCATTCCTTTCTCGCGAGCCACTTCAGATATGATAGATTTGGTGAAGCCTTGAATGACACAACATTCATATTGGGTTTCCCGTCAGAACAGGCAGTCACTGTAAATAGTATCACGAATTGCCAGTCTCCAGCAAAAGCAGCACATGCTAGATCAAATTAAAGATAATTTTCGTATTTCAAGCTTTTTTCGCAACACTATTAATGTTAGCTTGTTGAAACCAAATGCATGTTAAAACTATTTAAGTGCTTATGGTTGACTTGTTCTTCATTATGTTAAATGTAAAACTTTTAATCACAAGAGGAATTAATATATATTTTTTCTTAAAGTACTATTACCGATGAAAAAAAAATATTTAATAAAGTTCTCAGTGCCTCGTTATAATTATGTTTATAACAACCCTACAGAAAGGTTTACTTTCTCTAGTAAACAAAAATTCAGTTGCGAAACTATAATTAGAAAATCAGAAGTCATTCAACTATTATTGAAATCAAGCAATTTAAAAAAACGTTTTAAAAGTTTTATTATAGGGTTTCACCTTCCAATTGAAACTTAAATTATTAAAAGCGGACAGTTACCATTCGAGATATAAGTTTAGAAATCCGAGATGGTGTTTTTGTGTACTGCTGGTTGCGGAATATCCGGAATTCCAGCTAGGACTCGACTTTAAAACTCGTTGGCCAAAGGCACTTCCGCTACATTTTACAAATGCAGAAATCAGACGCTAAGTGCGGGTTCAGTTTACGTGGTGGGAGAAAAGTTTTCCGATTACTGTATTTTACATTATAGAGGACATTTTGTAATTTTGCAAACCGTTAGAAATATTTGAATTACTTTGTTTACTTATGCTGTGACTTTGATCAATTACTGTTAAAATCACATTACAACTGCACTGTGCTCTTCATGGAAACGAAATTGTGTGAACGAAACTCTGCGATTTGTCTAACTCTTTACCCAGTCTTTGTAAAATATGCGACCGTACTATGAGGAAGGATACAGGAATACCATGGAAACTAGGCACACTATAAATAAGCAACATAAGTGACATGTCCCAAGGTGTATAAGCCCAATGCTGACAGGCTATCTCTAAATGTAACCAATTAAAACGGCGCCATATTGCAGCAATACAATAAATCAGAGTTTAATATTTTTAATTTCTTTCTTCTAAATTATACAATTCCCTATGTTTGCCTGCAGCATGGCAGCTTCAATTTGGTCATTTATCAAAATAGCAGCGTTAATACTTAAGGTCTTATATAACGTTTTTGATATAGCCGAGTTTTCAACTAACTAGTTTTCTCAATGGGTTCATAATTTGTGAGGAAACTGACACGTAAGTAACCTCACTATTATATTTATTTATATATAAGTAAATAGAAACAAATTGCGATATATTTAGAAATATAAGCGGTCTTACAAGCCAATGTTTCAAATTCTACATGGCTGTGTTTGCATGCCAATACTCGCCGACAGCTGGTACAACAAAACGATTAAAAAGCTATCCTTCGATAATAGCACTAACGACTCTATGATGTAATACCTCGAGCTGTCAAGCATACAATTTCTAAACTTTACATTTATCTGTAGCTATACAAGTAGTTGATAAAATAATGTCTCGAATTCACGTGGTTTTGTTTACATTCATATATGCCCTGAGAACCGATACGATAAAACAATGAAAAGATTCCCTGTGTTACTTTTAATAGCATTGGTTATTTTGTGACAAAGGTGGTGATATTTATCTGTACAACCAGGCATCCAATAATTGTTCTTAGTTATTTTATTAAAATCAATTGACAAGCATTAAAGAGACTTCATTTTATTAAACACTCGCTTTACTAAATAAATACTACACAGTGTTAACAACAGTTCAGTTAATTTGCTGTATAGGGACTGTAATAGACTAATGTTAGTTCCCCTGCCTGTTACTATCGGCACGATCCTTGGTGGAAATTATTATGTCTCTGAGCGAAGGTGAATTACGGTGATATATATTGCAGATGAAGGACGGCTATGTTACTGATGACAGCGATGCAGTACAAGACCAAATGATGCTAGCATGTTGCATTCTGCGGACTAATAAATACGTGCAGGTTACGTTCCTTGTTGGGTAGGTTGAACGTTCCTTTGTACAAAGTGGAAATTTAGGCAAATTATATTTTAATAAAACATTTAAAGAAAACAAAATATAAGGAACACAGGTTGGAAAATTAAGGCTCACAATCGTTTCAACCTAGAATATATTATATATTAAACTCCATAACTGTAGACAACGTTTACTTAGCAGAAAATTGCGAACGTGTCTGAGAATTTCGTTAGTGAAACCTAAAACTTAATTTATCTCAACAAAAGATGCTTCGTACTTTCTCAACTATGCAAATGACATATTTTTACATTAAAACGTAGCGTTGGTTTGATTAACGGGTTGTTCTTGCAAACCCCAACTACTTTCATAAAAGAAAACTAATTGTTGAGCTACATTTTAAACATCTGCAACCTTTTACAAACAAAACTATGTGGAACACAGTTATTGCTTGATGTTTGGCAGAAGCAAACATTTTTAAACAGAAGCCTTATTAATTTTAAGTATTTCTTTATTTACCTTATATTTTTAGGCTGTCGTATTTGCCTCCTGCCACTTTGTGTTACAAATAAGCTTATAAGAGCAGCCTTGCATGAATGAGTATTGGTATATCTAATCTACACGGGCCTTATTCTGCATGTTTCCGTCGAGAAGTGTGAATTCATACAGGCCGTGTTGTATTAGTGACGTACGCACATCGACTAACTGCTCTTTCTACAGGTTGTGATTGCTTGGCATAAATTATTCGTGAGCGGGATAGCCCGTTTATCTAACGGAATGCGGAGTGGAGGATATGAGGTAAGCGATTACGGCACTGTTAAATATTCAAAACGCTAATTACACGTACCACAGTATATGGTGTAAATGTGCGCCTAGCTTTATTTCTGTACGTATTCAGTCTTATGTAAACTGTTTGACTGTAGAACAAGTAACATTCCTTAGCACAATTGTTGCTTATGATTGACAGAATTATTTTAACCCGCAAACTATGTTAAGTATCTTTTCTTTTTCTAGAAAACAAAGGGAAATATTCCTTGGAGTTAAAGAAACACCTGCAGTATTTATCATGCTAAAACTATATACCATATAATAATTTTTATTCGATTTTATGTAACACCGCATTATTCAAATTTTAACCATTGGTGCATTTACTTATATTAAACTTTACTTAAAATCGAGTCTTTATATTTTCCGCATAGCAAGTGCTCGTCGCCGATCAAATGTGACGCAACTCCTTCATAAAGTAGCGGGGAAATACCCTTACAAAAATATTTTTCCTTTTTGTTAAACAGAGAGTAATACGAAATCTTATTTATGCAAATTAAAGGCACTTCAGTGAAGTTAATTCCTAACTGCTATAATGTTCTATAGCAGTTGGTTTTGGCTAAATATCATGGAAAGATTTTTGCATCAAAGTTTTTCTCATGCATTCGCTACGGAATAGAAGCGTCGACTGTAAGTAATGTGTATTGTTACCGAAGCTATATTTAAACAGTAAAAGTTTCCTGCTGTGTGACGCCACTGGCATTCTAATTCAAAATGTGCACACAAGTAGGACCACTTTCATACTACTACAACATTGGAAAATGGACATTATACCTCATTTTAATAACAATGGCACAGAATAGATGCTGTAAACCTTTGTGAAAGAAAAAACTACACTAGCAAATAAAAATAAAAGTACGTTTGGATTTAAATATTCAGGACAAAGACATGTTATCACAAAAACACAAATACACGGCAAACTTTTATTATTATTTTTATTCTTTAATTTTTTTATTTTGGGAATCAGGGTTTCGTATCGTTATTCAACAGTTGCATCAACATTTGTGATTGGTAACGGAGGCACATAAACAGAGTATTAATGAACCCCCCAAAAGAGTCACATGCAGTCAGGTTCGGTGACCTTGGAGACCAGTCATGTAAGGCTGCATTATTAGGTCCAGTGCGACCAATCCATCGTCCAGCAAACCTTTGATTTAAGCATTCCCGCACTTCCAGATGCCAGTGTGGCTGTGCCCCATCCTGTTGGTAAATGAAGTCGTTCTAATCACTCTCCAACTGTGGAAAAATAAAGTTCTCAAGCATATCGAGAAACGTTATTCCTGTAACTGTGTTCTCAGAAGAAAAAAAATGGACCATAGACTTTTCTCGTGAAACTGCACAAAACACATTAAATTTTGGATAGTCCCTCTCTTGTTGCACAACTTCATGTGGTTGATCTGTACCCCATATTCGCACGTTATTGTTGATCACCTTTCGATTTAAATGAAATGTTGCCTCGTCACTGAACACTAAGCGTGGAACAAAACTGTCATCGTCCTCCATCTTGTCAAGAATGAACTTGCAAAACTCCACACGTCGTTCTTTGTCACCGCCACGAAGAGCTTGCAGTAGCTGAATTTTGTAAGGTTACATGTGTAAACGTCGACGCAACACACGCCAGACGGTCATCGAGGGCATGTTTAGTTGTCGAGCTGTACGGCGAACGTATTTCTTCGGACTGCGTGTGAAACAATGGCGGATGCGCTCCACGTCTGCGTCGGACACTCGGGGACGGCCCGGCGGTTTGCCTTTACACAGACAACCTGTTTCTCGGAATTGTTCAATCCATCATCTGATGCTCTGTGCTGCAGGGAGGAGCAACACCATACCTAGTACGAAAGTCACGCTGAAGTGTTATTACCGATGCGCACTACGCAGAACACAAAACGCTTTCTCTTGTCCAGACGCCATGTTTACTAGAACTGAAGTGGGCGTTCACTTAAGCACACTACTGCTACCTGGCGGGAATCATGTAAAACTCTAACATTCCCTCATTCCAACAGTACGTTGTTCACGCACATATCTCAAGTTGCAGAATACGTGTGAATTTTTAGAATGAGATGATTCTTTTTGATACACGCTGTATTATAACATTAAATTTTCTTCCACTACTAACGAACAACATCCATAATGACTTTCTACGCAGACATCAAGCGAATATAATACAAATTAAGTATTTTCCAGCGAAATTCATTGATCCAAGAAAGTAAAACGAATTTTAAAATAAATGTTAAATGCATTGCGTATATTTACATATCTTGTTTTGCTATGTAATATTTTAAGTTCTCTTTTGCAGGTATTAAATGTTTTACTGGTAGTCAATAAATAGTTCTGTTACTGCCAGACTTTACGTAATTTTAAGCTTTACTTGGCATTCCAAAAAAAAAAGTGTAACGTTCTCGTGACATTTTGAAATCTCTATACTACAATCAAAAATAAATGTTACGATAAAATGAAGGAAAAGGCGATGGAGTGGGCAACAAACTTAAACAATGATTTCTATTGTGGGCTAACTAAATATTTCATTACTTTCAGAGATTTGTATTGCGTCTTGTTATACCTCAGAACATGACATATAAGAATACAATGCACAAAGGAATTTGTTATCAGTGGACGTTAAAATAATAAATGAAGATTTAGTTAAAAATCAAGAAATTAAAAATATAATTTCAAATTTAAACGTAGATACATGCACGTTGTAACAGTAATGGCGTGAAAAGTATTGCCATGTGTGTAAGAAGACGAACCTGTTCTTTCTTAAGATTGCTCACACACTTATTTACAAAAATACTTCATGCAATAAGATCTGCTTTAAATTATGAGTGAAAGGAATATTAACTACTAAATGCAAACAGGAGGCGTAAAACCAAAGTATTGTGATTTTTTAAATGTTAACAGTTGACTTTAAAGTATGTAGTATCTACACAAAATTAAGTTCCATTAAATTAATATATATGGAATCTGTTTATGAAGCTTGTTAATTACCTAAGTGCCTTTGGTGGAAATGAAATAAATAGTGATGTACAGTTAGTCATGTTTATCACATGTGAGATATTATAAAACAGTAAATAATTTAAATATATTTTCCTTGCGTTTCATTTACGTACATTCTATGTCAACACCTTTGGTATAAATGCAGAAACACTGCCATATTTAAGACAGTTATTCTTAAATATTAGACATATATTTATCAGGTTTTGCATTAATGAAGTTATTATTACTATACGTTTGTAAAATAATAATTTTACATGCCACCAAGAACATCATTTTGCAATAACCGTTTCATTACAAACCAATTAGCTTTCGTGTTTCGGTTTAATAGTTTATATAGCTTTACAAAGAATATACCATAAAACCAAAATAAAGAATGAGAACAATCAGATATATTTTGGTTACTTACTTTCCTGTTTGTATTAATTAAATACAGCAATAAATAGATTCGCTGCTTATTTATTTGAGGTTCGATTCGCAGCAATTGCTCGTTCATTCCTGGATATTTTTTTTTTTTTTTTTATTTAAGTCCAGTCATATATTTTCTCTCTGAACACATTTCCTCTGACAATACAACTTCTATTTTCGGGTTGCAAGTTTGCTTTATAAGAGCAACAGAAACGGGTTATTTCCCCCGTTTGTGCTGCCCCACCCCGCAGCACAAGGTGATCTCCAACCTGCTAGCTTGCTTGGCAGGACCTCCCGGATAATTTATGATTTGTTGGGAAGAGGTGGAAGTTGACTAACCGGTGCATGCCGAGCTATTCTCATATTATTTTGGTTAAATATTCAATAATTCCATAAACTATTTTTTTTTTAAAGGAAGAGACTGGCTGTGTGGATATGTGCGATAGGACATGGACTACAGGAGCAAGTATTGTACCTCAGCAGCTGTTCAGACGTTAAAATGGAAACGATGCAGTATGCTGAAGAACTATTTACCTATTACCTGCCACTTTCAGACAGTCTAGGCTGCTTGGGCAATGACAATGATTTGCCTAACCAACAACAATAGAAAATATTATATTTTTCTTCAGTCATCTCTAACTGTTTATATAATTTGACCCGAGCATGGCAGCTGCAACTTCTGTTGAAACGTCGTAAATTAATACATTCGTAAACGTTTTATAATTTATATTCAATTTGCATTATTTAAGGGTATTTACAAAACTGGTATCTAGCTATCGTGTGATAATCAATTTAGTAAAAGTGTTATTTTACTGTCAGTACGAGAGGTGCTGTTATAAAATATTTTGCGGTAATATCCTGAAAGTGTGACAGTTATTGTTTTTGATTATGACTTGTCGAGCTGTAAGGCCACACACTACTGCGGTAAGTCTTAAAACTAATGATCCATATTATATTGTATTACTGAAGAAAATGATATTTTTATAGCACGTTTAAGTTTTGGGTAAGTAACGTGAGCAGAGGTGACAAAATATTTTTTTCTCTGTACATGGAAGCCCTGAATTAACCAATACATTTATAAAATTGCACATAATAATTCTTCTCGTGGTATTACATTAATATTTACGCATAGTTGAAACTCACGTGATAAAAGTTATGTTAATTGGTGCGAAGTCATTCCAAGTTAATGTTCCATGTCAACTCCACTTATATTGAGATTTATTTATCTTTCACCAGAGTTTATACAAAAGTTATGCGTGATATTTTGAAGAAAAGACACAAAAAAAAGTTCTGCATGCAGTGCCGACTGGATATTCTCCATTATTTTTATAACCAGTGATGCGAAAAGGCACATGTGAATCATCAATTATGCACCGTAACCGAGTGTGGGCTGAGCTTTATAGAAATGTATAGTCTACTTCTATTAGTGTGGCTTGGATCATGACTTCCCTGCCCCACCTCCCCACATACTCCACCAGTATGCGCCGTTTGTTGTTTCTGACCAATTATTCTACTCTCTCGTGGCCTTATGTAGAGATGCCAACTTCTCGTCTGGTTCTTCGTGTTCACATCAGTTCTCCTCTTAGAAATATGTTAGTTCATTTCCTCGAGTTTAACTTTGCGTAGGTAGGGACAAGAGCCCCCGCGGTAAACGAGTCGGCAAGTATAGTGTACATGCTTTTAGTGACTGGTTTTTGGATTTTTCATAATTACTCTTTAGATGGTCGCCTCGTAAAAATTTTGTCTAGGAACCACATTAGGATGATTTCAACCACTTTGAATTCACTACAGGTGCTGTGCTTATTTGAGTGTTAGAGTTTGTATATTGTCTTATTTCTTGGTGACGAGTCCTTACGCCTGTGGTCTTGGTATATGAATAATGGGACAGCGACGTTCATATGTGATTAATTTTATTTAATACTCTTGGATTTTACCTTGTTCAGCTTTTTTATTGAGAATCGTAGTTTCATTACAGTAATTTTGTTAGAAACAATAGGAGCTTATGGACGTTTAAAACGGGTAAACGCGTAAGCGTTGAGGCTACAATATATCGAACACTGTCAAAATTGTAAATAAGATTTTGTGTCACGACGTAGGTAGGTCTTTCAGAAATATATATGAGTGATTTATCGATGTTATGAATGTCGTAAACTTTCTTGAAAACGCACGCGTCATATTTTGTGTACATATTTTTAGAAATTTACAATGCGCAAAATCACGTCGACGTGTCTTGTAAAAAAATTACGTAATCATTTCTGGTATATGTGTTTGGTTAAATTAGTGTGATACTGTTACGGTTAAGTTAATATGCTGGTATAGCAATTGTGTTATTACAATTTATTGTATTTGGGTGCCTGTTTATGAGTATATGCCAAGCGCATTTCGTCTGTCTCCTGTTAAAATCAATTTAAACAGCATTTTGACTTGTGGCAAATATGAATTGTTCGATCCTTTTAATGACATTTGTAACTAAAATTTTTGTGAATTACCTAAAATATGTGTGAACAGATTATCTTAAGTAGAACTTAACAGTGTGATATTAAATTTTGTCCATTGGAATGAACCAAAGGAAATATTAATATTTCGGAATTTTTAGGAAATTGTGAATTGTCTGAAAATTTTCAATGAGCTTGCTAACCACGTTACGTCATATTACTGAGACTGTCAACGTTACAGGAAAGGCCCGGATGAATGTAGACATGTCAGGTTTCGCAAAGGAAGTGTGTGGGTATCGTGTGAATTTATTTTTGCAGTTGTTTCTTGTGAAAATATAAAACATGAATTGTTTGAACATTTTCGAATACGGTTTTATATGCGTTTTAAATTTTAAATCTCTTTACATGGTTAATTGCAGTTCACGTTTATTTTTTACATTTTTAATGACAATATTTTGTATGTTTAGTAAAGACTTGTTGAAATTTTGAAAATAAAATTATCAAGAGTTACAATAATCTCAATTGCGTAATGACAAAAACTATAATTTCAGTAGTTTAGTAAGAAGATCACTCTGTTTATTAGGATATTGCACTATAATGATTTTATTTTTACACTCGTGATAATTTTTTGGAATGTCTCAGCAACACGCTTATGTTATCGGTTCTATTAACAAAAACCTTTCAAAATATTACATACTGAACATTACCACTTATTCATCGCGTTTAGAAATAGTACAGATGGTACTTGCAGCAGAAATGTACGTGTTGCTAAAAGAAAGAGATGATACCGTCTGCAAAGCACATAGCATTGGTCAGTATTCAGAAAGAATGCATTTAAAAGTATTTGGTACTACACTGAGATACTTCCAAGTTATTTTCATCCTATTTCATTAATATTCCATTCATATTTGTGATATTTTATTCTGTCCAAACCAGGATTTTTCCGATTAGGTAAAAGTTGTCTTCATAAGCTTACCCACATAGATCTTCGAGGGATATAATGAGTGATTGCGACACTCACCACCCTCCCTGGACGGTAAATGACTTCTGAACTTGAAAGAATGTATGTTGAAGATTCCTGGCAGTGAAATAGTTCGGTATTTTCCTTTTGTACAAGGACATTTACGGACAAGTTAAGCAATAACTGTTACTCCTGGCAATAATAACCGACTTCCTACCGCCAACAATACACATTGAAATATTATGGTAAGATAAAAATTTCATTAAAGCCTTACCCACGACAATTATGGTATAAACAAGTACTTACATACTGCCAACACACACCCCAAGAAAATATAAATTATTCTAGTTCTAAAATAATGCATTGCGTTAACACAAATACATTTTGGGATAAGTTTGTTGTTACTGCTCCTCCCCTCATAAATGAGTGACACCCGAACTTCAAGACTGTATATTGAAGTGTCCATGAGATACAGATTTCATTATATGCTTATCCAAAATAATACTTGAGGATAAGATAAGAAATTACTGCCCCTCCCGCAGTCTCACGTAACTTCATACCTGCAATACTGCACTATGGAGTCTGCTGATGATGAACAGCATTCGTAATAAACGTATTTACAAAACTTGTGGACATAAGTTATGTAATTACTACCGTATAGAGACGTAACTAGTGAATCCCGACCTGTAATATTGCATACTGGCGTCTCCTGATGATGTAGAGCATTCGTAATAAACGTATTCATAAAACTTGTGACACGCCCGTATGGTCACCACTACGATTTATTATATTTAATAGTCATCAGTGTCAACCATCATAAATCATTATCTTGCAACCACTCGTTCTCCTCGCCATTATATCAGGATCATATTGAAATTATTTTTCATTAATGTACCATTACCATGCCAAGTTTTATACAGAAAAATAAGAACCTGTACATATTGTGTCTTTGTGAAAACGAGGGATAGAGAAGCAGGTTCGGAGAGTGTCTGGGCCTCGATCCCACTCACGCTCATGCCATCTCCCTAGCTGCTGACCAAGAAGGGATAGATCCGGCCAATAGTTTTGTAAGTTATAATTGTATTGTAGATATTTAATAATTAAGAAATCATAAATGTTAACAAACAAAAGAGTGGTTTTATGTAACTGGTTGTAAATAGCGAAGAGAAATCAAGGAATTATCTAATAAATACGGTTCTGGCAGGAATTGTTGTCCTTGAGAGGTGGAGTATCGGTTGAAAGCTGACTTCTTATTGGCCCAAAATGAACCGGAGCTTGCAGGCCAAGTAACGGGGGGTTTTGGCGCGCATCGGGGGAGAAGCGAGCCGCGGAAACGGTTGAGAGATAGACGTCGGTAAGCCGCGGCGACGGGAGGGCGGAGTGCCACTGTCAGGCGTCCAAGTAAAGCGTCGAGACGCCTTAGGGGGAGAATCAAGAAGTCGTCGGGCCACGACAGACGTCGTAGAGCCTCGAGAGACGTTGACGAGCCGCGAAGGAACGGCGCAAGGAGGTGCTACCGACCGGCATCGGAGTTAGGCGTCGAGACTCTGTAGCGGAGATAGATAGACGACGTCGAGCCACAAGTTGAGATTAAGATTTCGTCGAGCCGCAGAGTATTGTGAGCCGAGGCGTCACCATCATCGCGTTGTTTTGGGCGTCGGGATGCCATTAAGATATCGCAAGTCAGAAGTACGTCGCGCCGAGGCATCTACGATTGGTAATTGTAGAGACATTGTAAGATGAGGCAGTTGATATTCTAAGCAGTCATTGGGGTCTCCGTGCACGCGAGTGTTACCGTTAAGAGCCATATATTCTGCGAAAGTGACGGTCCGCCACGAGAGGACAGCAAAGATGTGCTACTCGGGTAAAAAGACTTGCAAACTTTTTCATTACAGTATCCTAGTGCCCATAACTTTAATCCATCAATCAATAGTCAATCAAGCATCCACAGAAATATAAACAAGTATAAAAATTAAAGTAGCGCATGTCGTAAACTTGTGGACATAAGTTATTTAATTACTATGACGCCGGGACGTAACTAGTGTCTCCCTACTTGCAATATTGCATACTGGAGTCTCCTGATGATGTACAGCATTAAGCGTATTCATAAAACTTGTGTACATAAGTTATATAATTACTATGATGCCGAGACATAACTAATGACTCTAGAACTGCGATACTGCATACTGGGAGTCTCCTGATGTACAGTATTCGTAATAAACGTAGTCACATAACTTGTGGGCATAAGTTATTCAATTTCTAGTATACAGAGTAGTAACTAGTGACTCCCAATCTGCAATATTGCATACTGGAGTCTCCTAATGATGTACAAAATTCGTAATATACGTATTCGCAAGACTTGTGGTCATACGTTATGTAATTACTACCATGTAGAGAAGAAACTTATGACTCCAGACATGCAATACTGTATATTGGAATCTTCTGATGATAAACAGTTATTGAATGAAATGTATTCACATGCCTTTAAGCCCAAGTTATTTAACTGCTACACTACCGCGAAGTAACTAGTGATTGCCGATCTGAAATATTGCATATTGGAGTCCCATGATGATGTACACAATTTATAATAAACACTTTCACAAGACATTCGGGGATACGATATGTAATTACTGCCACACGCCGCAGCAACTATTGACTTTAAAACTGCAATAGAAGTTTGCTGTTGAAGTACAATATGCATAACAAACGTATCAACAAAGGCTTTTGGGGATAGGTTATGTAATTACTGCCTCATCCCGCAGTAACAAGTTACTTCAGACCTGCAATACTGCTTATTGAAGTCTCCTTATGATGAACAGTATTCTTAATAAACGTATCAACAAAAATTTTGGGGATAGGTTATGTGATTACTACCCCACCCCGCAGTAATTAGTGACTCCCGGCATGCAGTAATGCATACTGGAGTCTCCTGATGGTACACAGTATTCATAATAAACGTATCCTCAAATACATGTAGGAAAAGTTATATAATTGCTGCCTTACCTCGCAGTAACTAGTGACTTTTGACCTTCAATAAGAGTTTTCTGATGTTTTACAGCATTCATAATAACCGTATTAAGAAAGACTTTTGCGAATGAGTTAAGAAGTTACTTCTCCTTCCCGCAGTAATTAGGGACATCCAATCTGCAATACTGTATATTGGAGTATTTTGAAGGAGTTCCTTTTTCATCAATGGGAATTCCACAAAAATCTTTTGGGTTTATGTTAAGTAAATACAGCCCCTCCCCAAAGTTATAAATCTCTCGTGACCTAAAATGTTTCGTACTGAAGTGATGTGGAGTGGTACAGTTTGCTTCATAAATGTATACACAAATATGAGTTAGTTTATTACTGACTCTCCCGCAGAAATAAATTACTTCCGGCCCGCATTACTGAATTAGCGGACGAAGTACAGTTTTCACAATAAAATTATTCACAATGGCGTTTGGGGAATGTAAAATTATTACGACCCTTTCTCCGCGTAACTTACTCTTTTTTTGCCTGCTAAAATTCGTATTGGATTCTCCTGATGAGATAAAACAGTCGAAAACATGGACGATAGTTATAGATACGTGTCCGCCGCTTTTCGTTATTTTAATGTTATATATATTGAATTCGAATTCTAGGTTGCTATTATGATTTCCTTTGCTGTTCAGAAATAATTCGTCAGACAATTTATGCATCCTGAACACTGAACATAGTTTAATGGTTAAGTGATAATATCTAAACGTCTTCGTGTAATTTTTACTTTTAAGATGTTTCGTAGTTGTATTGCTTAAAGCCGTCAGGGATGTTAATTGTCTCCATTGATGATATGCGAATGTGTATGTGTACTTAGAAATATATTTTAAACTTATGAGTGTGCTAAATGATAGCAATCTGGTGGAGGTTGAAATTAGAAATACTGAATGGGTTAGATTTAAAGCGAAGAACTAAATGTGAATGATTCAAGGATACGAAGGCTGTTGACTACATTCAGATGTGAACTACGCTTACGCTGGCCGTATGGTGTCTCTCTCGATCGAACACCATCCCATTAAGCAGGCAGAATGCCTCGGTACACAGGTTGTTTCACCCTTTGAAAAGATTACCTATCAGGTGGTTCTCGGGGTGAACATAAGGGTGGCGAGCTCAGACTGGTGGAAACTTACTGTATCCACACTTAACAATTACTTATTTGGTTACTACGACCAGATTAATGTTAATAATCAAAAGCAACAGTATAGACTAGACGGGACTGTTAATTATACCAAAAGAACTCAATACAGCTCTACGGCTGGCGCCATACAATCTTGGCTTAAGACCTGAAATACAGGGAAGCTTCTATAGAAATGTTTTGGAACTCCGTTTCAAGCGGCTTACCACTGAGTATTGTCGCTGTCGGCACGTAAATGGACCGCACGTGAGCACAGCCGTGACCTCCCCGGGTCTCGAACGGAGTCCCAGACGTCCGGCCTTCGAACGACGGAGTTGGCTAGCAGGAGGACTGCTTCCTAGCCGACCTGGAGGTGCCCCAGCTGACGGTCCGATGGACGACCTCCGTGATGGCCCTGTTCCCTCGTTATATAAGTCAGTTTGCTCTCAATAGTAAGGATAACCTTCAGAGTTTTGTCATAATACCACTCTGCGCTTGCAGTTCCGCCAACTGGCTGAGTGCTGCGGTGGTATACGTAACAAGGTGTTGAAAATATAAATGGAAATTCAAAACTGCAATAATGCTGCCTCGCAGTTCTGTGCTGATATAGTAATCATAACGCTGGCTTTATTTATGAGATGAACTTATTTGAACACACCTTTCTGTTGTAGTCAGTATACAGAATTCCGTGGTTTTCAGTAGTATAATTTCTCTAGCGATTATATATTTACAGTCATTGAATTCACAACAAACAATATGTACAAGTTTGTTCAATACTTGTTTTCTGTACCTAAGAAATCGATTTATTTACATATTTACCAAAGTGTAATCGTAATTGAACCCTCACAAAAACTAACCAATCGATTTGTGTCACGAAATTTAAAATAATTATCTAGTACGTAACTTTACTCCTTGCATTAGTTGTGCGTTTTTTTTAATAAATCGCATTTCGTAAAGTTAAATTATTCTAACATTCATTGTTTGCAGACGTCCAAGATATAATGCTAAACAACTGATCTAATAAGAACAGCTAAGCTAGTACGTATCTAATTCTGTCTTAGACCCTCAAACGGTTAGGATTAACATATTGAGCATTCTGCCACAGAAGTTACGCAACGGTAAACTGCAAACATGCTCATTGTTTGTAACATTGAAAATGATTTATATTGTCAAGTATAAAAGTTAACAAATTTACTATATGTGAACTGGTAAAATTGTTTACAGTCATAGCCGCATGAAATCTACATTATCTTAACAGTAACGTTTAATGGCTGTGTTGGGTTTTGCAGCCGTTACAAAGATTCGCTCTTAAAGGTACATATGTTATATTTTATGAGCGTTTAATCGCAACAAATAATGAAACAGTACACATATAAACACACACAGTCTATTTTGTGCGCATTAACACTCCTAGCCAGCATTTCACACTTCTGGATAAGTACAGGTTTTTTATTTATTTTTCGGCGATGTTTAAGCACTGGCGAAATGTGGGGACGTTTTTCCATGATTTAACTGGTACATTTTATGTTAATAATAATTTGTTATAGTAAAAACAATACGAAAATTTAATTAATAAAAAATGTTACTATGCATTTTACGTACCGGTAATAATTATTATTTTATGACATGATACTTGTACACATTGTATATTAATTTAAAATTATTTGCTATAATCTAACACGCATTCCTGTAACTATGTTTTAATACAATACACCACATGTTTAAACATTTATATAATTTTTCTCCGTTTTTATATTAATTGCGTAGTTGAAAAGAACTTGAGTTAGGACATTTATAATGATATTTATATTTGTGATTATTTACAGTGCCCAATATTACAGATTCGGAAACTCAGTAGCACATACAAAGTCATTCTTCTTTTGAAAATTATGAGAAATAAATAAAATTCGTAATCAAAAATAAATTTGTGAAATGGAATTTGTAAATGTAAACATAATTAAAATAATTTTGTTCAACCAATGACATATTTTTGGCAACTATCACGGATTTGTAAAACAGCATGTTTGTAGTCATGTAAGCACGGCAATTGTATTTGAGTACACAGTCTTCGCCATAAAGCCTGGGTTATGATATATTACGCAGGACGTACTGAAACCTGCATCAGTTTTGCATATGTTAGATCTAAGCCAAACTCGTATTAATTTACACTGACGCCCAGAAAAAAAAACTTTTAAGAAAGGGGCCTTATTTCATAAAAGTTTAACTTTTTCACTGAAAGTTTATGTTCGTCTACAATTTTTCTTTTCAATGATGGAATCATTTTTTGGTGACTTCCTCCTTTAAATTGGGATGACGATACTGTCTTATCTAGACAACATTAAAACATCTACAGGGGTTATGCTCATACAAATTTACTTTCATTAGAGTTCATTGTATGTCTGCAGCTTTAAATATAATACGGATAACAATTACAGAATTTAAGGTCAATGCGTAGTTGCTTACGCTGATAAATTGAAGGTGTTAATTTGGCAAATAGAAATAGAATGTGAACGGTACATATTCGAAAATAGCTAAGATTTAACAAAGTGTCTGAATTTCCTCAGACGGTGTTACAAGTAAACCTGGAGGAAATTAAGCGTAGATCCCTGTACACACAGCCATCAGCTCGTGTGATAAGTTTGGGCTGACAATAGATCAGAAAAGTTCTTGGCAGAACCAATACTAGTCCAACCTAACCATTTTCTTGGATGCAGTCAATAGTTGCGGTGTACTTAAACAATTATTTCTGAACAACTTTTACTACCAATGAATGTCAGATTTTTTACGTGCTGCGCGAAGCCTCACATATGCGAAACGACCGCACTGGCCAAAACTTTTTGCAGCATGCAAAATGTATGTACCCATTTAAAAATTATTGTTATTGCACTTTACTTTTGTCGCTTACTGCTGTATTAATATTGGAAGTGGTATTTTTGTTCCTGTAAGATCAACCGATGCAATCTTACTGAAGTCACTTAGCTTTAACAGTGAACATGCAGGTAATATTCTGGTATTTTACGTTTCAGCCGCGTCATGTATTTCTTCTCAGCCATTGATTCGGCAGAAGTTTCAGCAACTATATTCGGGTATCACATTTTCATTATAAGGCCAACAGACACTGGCTATGTTCCCCCCTGTTTGTACTGCCCCTCCCCGCAGCACAAGGTGATCCCCGACCTGCAAGCTTGCTTGGCGAGACCTCCCAGATAGTTAATAATTTGTTTGGGGGTTGCATTTTTAGAGTGTGTCGAGCGTTTAGCTCATATAACTTCCATTAAATTTTTGAAAATGCTAAATGCGTAAACTTTGCTGAAGGAAGAGAGGTGAAATGATTGGCTAGGTATGTTTGTACGGTGGGACAGGAATACAACAGTAAATATTGTACCCTTATTTGCAATTAGGTGTTGAAAATGTGAAGTAGACTGAACACTTTATTACGTGATTGTTGTTTTTTGACTGTGTAGGCTGCTCGGCCAATATCATTAAACCACCTAACCAACAAGAACTCAATAGGCAGTTGTTATTATTAATAATAATATGTTTCTGGTTCTTCAGTCAACTCCTGTTTATGTAATTTGACCCAAGGATGGCCGCTTCAACGACAGCTGAAATGCCGTAATGTTATATTATGTATATATTTTCCAAACAGTATTTTACCATTACATATTTAATAAGCTGTTAAATAAATTTCATGAGTATTCTTAAAACTGTGCACTTGCTATCGAATAGAAAATTGTTGGTTTTTATAACAGTCATCATATACGAGCAATAGGAGCAATGCAGTAATATTATAGCGGTTATGTCCTGAATGTTTACTTACAGTTGATTTCAACTATAAGTTATTCAACTTATAAAGCCCTGAATTACTGCTGTACGTCTTAAAATTACGAAAGCATACATTTTGTACTATGTTAAAATGTTGTTTTTACTCACATTGTTTATAGACTTTGT
Organism: Medauroidea extradentata; assembly: GCA_003012365.1. Lineage (NCBI taxonomy): Eukaryota > Metazoa > Arthropoda > Insecta > Phasmatodea > Phasmatidae > Medauroidea > Medauroidea extradentata. The sequence goes on from PNEQ01119104.1 coordinate 25,613, forward strand.
AAAATTTGCGGCAAAATTAAATTCTCACTACAGCTATATTAAACAATAGTTATCCAACATTCGTGACATCAACATTGAGGGTACCATATTAATCTATGTATGCTTCCGTGAGGTGTACTTCGCGATGATTTCTGTAACCAAACCTGTGAATAAATACATGCATAAAAATCGGAAAAGAAAATATTTTAAAAACTTTACTCTTTCAAAAAATGTTCTTACTGTATGTCAATGACATCTTATTCACCACGTTTATGAGCAATAGGAATGGTTCTTGAAGCGTAAACGTTCACTTTGCTGCATATATGAGATAATACAATGCGAAATACAGAGAGAGTTCACGTATACAGTACAAAAGAGTTTAAATGTGTTTGGTCTTATGTTGAAATATTTAAAAATGATATTATTGCATGTTCCTCTAATTTTCTAGTAAGATTTTTTAGATACGCTAATGTATCACTGTCTCGAGTCTGGTGAGCTCAACTAGGACCGAGGAGCGTCTTTCTAATTCATGACCAATGATGAGGCAGTATATTTTTCAATCACCAGCAAAGATATTTGTATGATAAGTGATGATTTCCTTTCCCTTTCAACCTGGTGTGCTAGACACACACATATCCGCAAGCGTGATCAGAAGTCACAACTCTATAACGCTGCTGGGTCGCATTCTAAACTATCATCACACGCGACAAGCTGCATGCAGCGTCATTTAGACACTATATTATAATATGTTTTCTTATAGTTTACGGGCTAAGTACGTGGTGTTCAGTCTCGTCGGACAGAATGTCAGAATTGGTCCTTGTTGGATCTGGCCGACGCCCTCATCTTTGCTCTTCCAAATACCGACACAACAGTGAATATCCCTAGAGGATGCACTGTGGATAACCCTCAATAATGTCATTTCTAATGTTTTATATATTGCCCGATTATAAAAAATGTAAGTACAAAAAAAACATTTTGGCTGCAAGCTGGGAAAGTCCAAAGAAAAAAAAACATGAATTAAACAAAAACGTAACATCAAAATATTATGACATGTCACATGACTCACTAAATAATTTCCCTCAAATAATTAGTTCTAAGGTAAAATTATTCAGAATATCCTTGTTATGTGTGTCAATTAAACATCAAATTTCTATCGTTGTTACATTGTTTTTGGGTATGTACTTGTGGTCTTACAAGGGAAAATTGAATGTGATAGCTGAAGTAATTTTAACAATGCTGCACAGTTATACTGAATTAGGGCTGTGAGGCAAGTCTACGAAAAGCTTCCTGTTAATTTTGAACGGCGTATAATCAAGAGATTAATACACGAATATCAGATATAATGTAGCCATGTTCAGAGCTAACTTTTCTACACATAACGTTAAGGTAAACGCACCAGCATAAGTGTTGCAGCCAATCTACCACTAATTTCCAAAATATTTTTGTACAAGTAAGTCTTGCGTTACAATGTGCAGTGTTAAATAGGGCTGTGAGCTTGCGACTACCAAGTCCACATCTTACCTGATACTAATCTTGTAATGTTTCAGAAGTGCTATTTACCAAGCCCTACGTCAGTAAACAAGAATGTAATGCTAATTATTCGTGGTAGAAATTGCCTCAAGGTGGAAAGGCTGTGATGAGGTATTTGCCAACCTATCAGCTTAAATTATGATAAATTCAGATTCAAATTTAGTTAATGAAATAAAACACAGGTAAATATTACGATATAATTTACCTCACTAAATAGACACTGTACCAAAAATGTTATATTCATGGCAATATCTCAGAGATCCTTAATATTTGACAAATTTAAGATATCACAACATTTTAATTTGTCTTCCAACTGTGAACATGATGTTGTGTAACGGACTTACATATGTAAGCCGTACGCGAGTGCGTCCCTTCGTCTACGTCACTAGTGGTTTAAAACCACACAGCTCTCCGTACTCTCAAAAAGTATATAATCCAATCATAAGACGTGCCTTACCAGTCAAAATCCATTAGAGATTTTTCCGACTGCAATAAAAGTATGTGACTGTAATAATTTTTAATTCCAATTAAAATGGTCAAATTCAGAAGGAACTATCAAAGCCAGTAAAATATTGAGATTAATGCACAGAATTTGTGCACATAATACACAGTAAACTGCTTCATGGAGTTAAAAGCTAAAGAAAGTAAAATATTTTGTTGCTGTACTAGCCGCATAAGAAAATACGAGTAAAAAATTATAAAATTAATTTAAATGTAATGAATTAACAAATCTTCTGACGCGGTCGGATCACAACAGAAGCACACATAAAAATTAAATTTTAATCATGTTGGTTTCCAGTTTTTATAATAGAATTTAAAAAAGAATCAAATTCTTTCTTTAGTTAGATTAGTTCATTATTGAGAACAAAAGAAACGCGTCAATAAATACAGAAAACATGTAAGGAATATGGGAAGGCATTAAAATCAAAGGCAGATGTTAAAAGCAGAAGCTAGCAGTTTAGTGGATACAGTTAAGCCACTAAAAATCTAGGCAAATGAAAACCTTTCGGCCTTGTAGGTACTATTTAAACTCATTTATCTTTTAATCGGCGAACCTAGGTGGTAATGGTTTGCTATAGAGTTGTTATGTAGTTGAATGAGTGTAGCAGAGCCCACCTCGCGCCATGCAACAAGGAACAAGTCCTTGTTGCAGAGAAGGAAATGTAGTGGGTGGACTCTGCATATCTGCTTGGACAGATGACAGTCGCCAAGCAGGCACGTTTGCGACGGAGCTACCCTCTCCGCCATGCAGGTCCTCAGCACGTGGCTACACCTTGACCTTGGGGGGTCGCCCTTTCAGTCGCCTCTTACGACAAGCAGGGCTTACTGCAGGACTATTCTTGCCCCGACCTCGCAGGGGCAACTACTTCTATGAAAATACAAGCTGATAATTTACAAACAAAATAGTACACATTCCTGGAATAACCTAAATTTGGCAGAACACTTGTTACATTGAAGTCCCAAATGCAAATATATTGCTGAATGGATATTAAATATTTCATTCCTCGGATTATAGCTAAGATCATTACAACATCCAAAATATACAATTGCAAATTTGTGTATTGCAACAGTTGCCTTGTGAAACTAACTACGCTTACACCAAATAAAATAATTTGTGAAAAATTATAGAATGATTGTTTGTAAAACTTACAGCTATGTGACACTCCGTAGTATTGTTATACTGTATATAATTAATATTGCACAGTCTTAAGTAATAAACTTCATATAATATAAATTAAGTGGCCTTGGAATTGTTATACACATTTGAAAAGTAATTTTACAGCTGGTGATATTTACAGGTAGGACATATTCCCATACTAACAAAAAATTTTTTCTTAAATACATACAAGGAAGAGCTTTAATTTGGATGTGAATTATTGCAGTTAATTTTGTGCCACAGTTTATAAATGAACTTCTAAACCAGTTTTAAATAATACATACCTAAGTAGCCTTCATACTTACAGCCTTGTCCAGGGCCTTCTTGGCGAGCTTACCGTCAAACAACCCCATCAATCTGGCGAGCTGCAGCACACGGAAGGTGGCAGGCCAGGTCGCGCGGGTCAGTAGCCTACATCCACGACGAAGTCCAGAGGGATGGTCTTCCACTCGTCCACACACTCCTTCAGTCTGTCGTACGCCTCGAGCTGCAGGTCTGTGGAGCTGAACCTCCCGGAGCCGGACAACGTGTAGAATCTGCACAGACGAGCGGCAGAGTGGATGATGTACAAGGGTTCAGTATCCTTCATGGGAACAACAGACTTGGCTATATATGCTTTGTTCGTTCTTGGGGCAGTTCTGTTTATTAGTATCATTCTTATTGTATGTCCAGCAACACCAATAAACCACTGAAAGTATGATAGTAATTACCACATTTAATGTTGACAACATTTAATGAAAGTGTGTTGAGCACGGAAGTTAACACAACTTTTGGACTATAAATAAAATCACGTGAGTATGCTGGTTGCATTGCTAACCGAAACGTGTTAGTTCACGAGTTCAGAGTTGTATATTAAGAAATAATATAACAAACAAAAGTTATAATATTTAGGTAAGTCCTTGATGAAAATATTATGGCTTTTCTTTATGACACACACATACGACAATTTAATTAAATACGTGTATCTCGCTTTATGTTCTTAAGAAATAATCGTATGCTATCTGAATCATAAATAGTGTGACTTGTGATTTTCTTGGTATGAAATCAATCAATAATTTAAAGCAGTGGTGTCCAAAACTTTAAAAATTCAATTCAATTTTAAAGTAACGAATAACATTATATTTTAAGTATAGATTACTCTGTACAACCCGTGTTACTGATTCAGGTCCATTAATCGGTGTAGCATTATATGGGACAAAAACAAATATGCATACCTACATGCATTCATGAATAAGATTTAAATACTCTCCATGTATAGATTATATGGTTCACTTTAATGAAACATTATTTAGGACAATGTTAAAATACTACTGTAACTCAAAATGCCAGTAAGCTATAGCACTCCAGGAAATGGTAAGTACTTCAAGCGGTATCACGGTTCCACACGATGGTGCACGATGTACCACAGTGATGTGTTGAGACTTGCCTCAGCAGTTAGCTAGTGTTACCTGGTGTAGCCGACGCTGTTTAGGTCTACCTCCATTTCCAGCGCCTTGTAGAGGTTCAGCTCCGTCCTGACCTCTTCTACATCCAGTGTGACTAGAAGCAGCTTCCCTTCTGGAAGGTCGTTCACAAGGGTCTCACCCATGCGAGCCCTCTGCCGCTTTGCCTTCTTCCTGCACACAAGTAGTGGCCATTGTAACCTGCTCTCGCTTTCTGAGAACATTTTAGTAGTCTATTATATTTCTAATGTTTTATACTAACGATTATAGCTGCAGTTGGCATCGCTACTTACATTACAATAAATACCGACACGTAATTCCAGTACGTCTTTTAGAAAAATATACATATAATATTTTTACAGTGTTGTGTGGAAATGACTGTAATAAAAATTAGTGACAGATTTATTAAGTCGGGTGTTCCAACTTTACACTTTGAACAATAACTTTGAGTTTGAGTTAATTCCATGTGATTTTATCATCTAAATTTGTAGCCAGCATTTGTTCCACGTGTGCGCAGTAATGAAAACTACATGAAATTAACATTGAAAACAAATGAAAAAGAAAAATTAGCATCGCACATATTTTGTCGACATTATTGATAAGCTTAGGTATAAATGTTTTAACCATAAATAATTAACTTTAACTGATACAGTAAGCAACGTGTAATTTGTGATGAAAATACTGTAGAGATTTAGTGGGCACACATTTTTATTGTAACTGTGCATTATTTATGTATGGATTTTTCCAACTCTTTGAATCTGCTTCATTTCCTCTCTATCAATTTCTTTAGCAAAAGTATTTGTGACTGTTGATATTAAAAAAAAATTACTTTTTCTTCTCTTAATTTTAGAGTACTGATTTCATGCGTTGTGTTACGTAGAAGACAACTAGTAAAGTCTATCCCGTATGAGAATACTATTTTTTACAGCCGATGCTACTAATATTTGTAAACACGTGCCAGAATAACATACCATTTAAAACAACAGAACGCGATCGTATGACCTAATGAAACAGTAGTTGCAGCTCTGACCAACAAATCTGTAACGTACGTGAATTTCGCAGTTATAATCTAGGTCAGGTAGAAAGCCAATATCATATAAGCCTACTTCAGTGTAACTTCTGTCATTGGACGACGGTTGTCTCGGCACACATTTGATTAAGCAAGCCAGTAGTAAATAGGTAAATAATTAACAGTGATATCACATACTACCCGCTTGCACAGTTGGAAGCCAATGGATACTCTATTTTGGCCATAGCGTGTATAGGACTGAAAAAGTTAGACTGCTGCCATATGAATATGCGAAATTCACGCACCGCTAGTTATCTTCCATCGCAGACATTTAAAAAATAGCGTGTAATATACGTGAAATATAAGAAAGCATTTTGGAGTAACCGTAACATAATAACACGGTTCTATATCCAGCATTAGTCAGTTAACTATTTTATTCCACTTAAATTTCGTCATTTACATAAATATTGTACTAACAACCGCACTATTATCAGTCGACATGTACCGGCAACCAAAACAAAGGATGGCCATTTGCGAGTTGGAGCTTCTCGTGTGCAATTCTTATAAGGTGTTATTTAAATATTCTGTGCGTATATTTAATATTTTGCAGTGCAGCAATTAAGACAACCGGCCTGCAATCGCCAACGACAACGGTATATTAAGAGGTGTTTCGGAAGACGGGAACTGGAAAAACGTTCGGCCTTGGTAACAATTGCTCAGCAGCGTGGCATGTCTTAAAAAAAACCGTTCCAACGTAAGAAGCAGGTAATCCGCCCAGGAAAAAGTGCTACAGAAAATAATAAAAGTTTCGTACCTTTTATTTTAACAGAATTTGTGGGTAACCACTTACGGATCATGCTGTAAGCCTATATGCCGACATGCTTTTCAAAGCGCCGGGTCAATAAATTATTTTTGTAAGAAGAAGTCCATGTTCAATGGTTTTTTTTTAGTAAGTAAGTTGTACCATTTAACATCACGTCCACATGAGATTTTGTGCCTATCAGCTACAAAAATGTACGCCTACACATCCGGCCTTGAAAGTGTACTAGTTTATTTAATCAAATGTTACCAAAAT
>PNEQ01119104.1:32404-61415 GCA_003012365.1 Medauroidea extradentata
TTTTTTTTTTTTTTTTTTTTTTTTTTTTTTTTTTTTTTTTTTTTTTTTTTTTTTTTTTTTAGCAGTGTGAGAAATATGACTATGACAGTTACACTGATATAAAATTTCTTTAAATTAGGAAGGTAGGCTCCACCACAATTTTTTTGGATAGTCTATTTGAAACTTAAAATATACTGTTTTATGATCTGATAGTGCAGAACCAAATTGAAGGAAACAAGAAAAATAATTGTATTGTTGCTTGCACTTATTTTATTTCTTATTTTATTTGAAAGATGTTTGCTTGCACTGTCACATGCTCTTGCAACTTCAGTTATTTGTAACCAAATAAGTTACTGTTGTTTATCTTTTTAGGTGTCAAGTAGAAAAAAAATCAGATAAGTTACCCATACAAGTTTGTTTATTTTTGGTAATGCCCGTAAATGTTACAATTTTAGCATATCTAGAAAAATATACGACAAATGATGTTAAATCTCGAATGATTATGTGCATGTACCATCTGTAGAGTAGGCTATTCATTACTGTAATATGAAATAATTTTCCATTAACATTGCTCATCTAACCCTTGTAAGGTTAACGTGCAGCAAGTATTCAAAATAAATTATTAGTCTAATATCTAAAAAATAATCGAAAGAAAATCACAACACACTTTGGGTTACAACCAAATACCTTAACTGTTGACGTGTTTTTATTTTCAGCTGGAGACATATGTTTTTGTTTACATTGTCCTACTTTTATATGATCTGTCAAATAATGGTAAACTTTTTTGGTACTGTCTGTAAAGTGTACTATTGAATTAAATTACTCCAGTATTATTTAATATAAATAATACAATTCTTAAATCATATTAGAGGTGGATATTTTGGACTTTGGTGTAACGATTGACACATTTTTCAGTACAAAATGAGTCCACTCGGATACCGCTTTACGAAAGTATAGCGAGTTGTGATGAATATTAATATATTGGTTCTACCTAACCCAGGTAGTATTCGATACTTAAAAAAAAAAGACAAAAAGGATTTTGTTTAGTGCAAAATTGCTGTACAGGTACACAGTTACTTGCAGGTTTAGTTATTAATTAATAAGATATTAATAAACCAAGGACACAACAATCAAATTACGAATTATTATGACGACCAATTTCAACAATCGAACAAATCGTGATGATAAGGATTTCAAATTAAATAATAATGACTTATTATATGAACCGACAAAATCACTGTCATTTTAGATTTAACAATATCATTTAATTTATTCCGTCAATATAACACTTGAAAATGTTGAATGTGCATCACTTCAATAATGACATGGGTTATGTGCAATTAAAGTACTGCAAAGGTGATTTTACATTTATCTCATGTGAGAAGAGTTAAACTGAAAGATGCCTAAGTGTCACAAACATTCATAAGAACAAAAAAATATAAGAAATCAGTGTCCGTTCCAAGTGTTTTTATTACTATTTACCATGATAGTAAAGTTACAGACACCCCTACTATAAATTATGAAGTAAAGTAATAATAAAGTGATTCGTTTTCATCTGTTGCACAGAAATTCACAGACATTCTGTACAGCACGCTCATTAAAAAAATTCCGTAAGCAAAAGTGATTTTGGACATGTGGTGTGACTTGGGAACACTTTTTCGTAATTTTTTTTTCGTACACGTCAACTGGGAGTATGGATTAATTTAATTTAGACATTTATTATTAGGAATTTATAGAAAGTATTTTTTTTTACTCGGGATGGTCATATATGCGAAAAATATTTTCTTAAAGTATCGCAAAGTCACCATACTTGTAAGTCATACCCGATAACGTTACCTTTACTATGATCTATAAGTTATAAAAGCTGGATGGTAAATTATTCTTTATTTCACTTTCGCGTTTAATTCGCAAATTTCGTTGTTTGTGTTACAGTGTGAAAACAATATTTTTTTTTTTTTATGCAATTACCTCATACGCATAAATTTATGAAAAGAAAAGTTATCGTCACAACTCCCATTACAGAATTCGTTTTTAATATAATATACGAAGAATAAAGTATACATATTGATTACACTAGCTGATACTTTAAATAAGACGGTGCTTTATATTAAGGCGTAGAAGATGCGGAAGCGGTAGGACGTGGCAACAGCACATCTCGCCTCACACTGCCTCTAGGCTCAAGTCACTGAACTGGTGTGTATTGTTTTCACCAACAGATCGCCTGTATGAAATAATAAGTGGTTATCCTACACGCTTTACCTTTTTTTTTAAATTCTGTACCAAGATTTTCTTACTCATAAAGGACATCAACAGCACACTTTTTTTTGTTGCAATTTTCGGACTTGAGAAAATAAGATTTGAACACTTCTGAAATACGTGAAATTGATATACAAACATGTGACGTATTTTGATGTAATTGCTAAGTAGACATCACTTATACAATTTAAGAGTTTACTAACGCAGATTTTACTAAACATTTTTTAACTTTATGTATGCGAAAACGATACGTAGACACTGTTCGTAAATTGAAGTGGGTGGATTTAAAAAATACAAAAACAAAAATTTTCAGTAAAAAAATATATATTTTTTTTTCCAAAACGTGTCAGGAAAATACACAAAATACATCATTTTCGAAAGCCTCGCTTTGAGCGCATGAGCTAGAGTGCGCTATAACCCTATTTTCATAGTTTGAGAAAGTTTGTGCATTCTGCTTCGAAACACAAATGAGTGTAATTCCTATTTTCGAAGGAAATTTATAATTTAACTATCGCTGAAGACAGAAACGAAACAACTTCTGGCGTTCCGTTTAACTGATGAAGTACAGAACCCCATAAAACGTTTGAATGGTCAAGGGGTTTGCCTGTTTAGTAATGGAAAAGCGTTGTTTGTTTTTTGTGGAAGTGACAAAGCTGCAATTGTATATGTTATTTTCTACGATATTCTCCTTCCTTTCCCTGACCAAGACTAACATGAATTACGTGTTCACATCCAGCAAGATAGTGCACATTGTCATTAGCATATATACTACATGTCTAGCATAACAATTGTTCCCCAGGTAAGCGTATTTGTAGTGAAGAACCATGTTCCCTACATCAAGAAATTTTACAATCTTCTGATGATTTTTTAAAAGACTGACTAGTCTTTTAATATAATTTGAAATATTGTCAAACACCTTTTTCTATTTACTGTGACGTCAGTTAAAGAGACACTGGGGATAGTACACCTCGTGAGTGAAGCTGATTAGAGAGGTTTCTTATATAAAACAAAATATTTTCTACATATTTACGTGCTAGTTTTTTATTTAATTGACTTAAAACTTGTGATACCTTATAAAAATAATATCGTCTCCACTTGTAAGAACAAGTTTTGAAACAAACTATTTCAATGATAAAAGCGCAAAGTACTTCACGTTAGATAATATTGCACGTTACTGAATATACGAGAAGCTACACAAGTTGTCAATACTCACCGTGGAACCTCGCTGCTGCAATCTCCGCTCTCGAGCTTCCTTTTCTCACCAGCAGACATCCTGAAAGTATATCCAGCACGGTAAGAATACGACAATATCAGTCGTATCAGTGGAGATATAAGGAAGATCGTCTGCAGGTAATGTGACGTGTGCAGTACTAACCGTTATTGAACACAATGATCACGGAAATATTAAGAAGTGAGCAGAGAAGACATACAACTCAAGTATTTCACATTTTTTTTTGTCTAAAGGTAACATCAGGGATTTTAAAACATAAACTACAACATTTCGTTCCATTCCAATGAATGAGCATTTTACGAAGAGAACCAGCACCCACGTATTTAAAGAACGGAAATATCAGTACAGAATTAAAATTTAGATGTTTATCTGAAAGTGAATTACCTGTAAGATGTTAAAACACATTAAAATGAAGCCGAGTCTTGCCAGAAGAAAAAAAATGTTACTATTGCGTAAAAATTAACACAAACTATGACAAGGACTGCCAAATTGTAGGTTTCATATTATTCAGTGGACATTTACTTTCGAAGGGTAGGAAAGCTGATCATTTTTTTGTAGAAGACAAAGTGCGGGAGTAAAGTTTATATGCAGTTCAATTCGATTGTGTGACACTTGGTCTTACAAGAGAGCGTTAATTGCATTTCACTTCACCGTCAACAGATAATGGAGCATTGATATATGTTAGCTATATGTCGGACAGTATTTAAAGGTAACCACGAAGAAATTGTTTGCTTTACAAATTTTCTGTGTTTTTTCAACAATTGGCAGTTCTTGTAATTATTTTTATTATTTGCAAGTACACATTTTGATGATGTAAGGACTTAACTGTTAATATCGTAATTTAATTTAGGCTCTGTCTCAGGCTTAACATTGAATTTACAATACTTAAAGGTTACATACCTGATTTGATTTCTTCTTTTAAACTGCAATCACAGATTTTCTGAGATCCAGTGTCGCACACTTATGTCAGAAGGAGGAGAATACTGCTAAAAGTTATGCACGCACATTACATTCCAAAATATCTACGTATTTATAAGTAAACATACAAAAAAATCAACGTTTGCGAATCTGACACTAAAAACTATAATTTCGAGTTTACTTCTTGCCTCTGTTTTACAATGAAGAAAATAAAAGCGATATGTCTGACAGAAATTTTGTTTAAAATTTTTCTAAAAAATTGTACTCTGCATTAGTATTTAATGATAAACAACTTATACTATATTGTTATAGCCATTGTTCAGTAAAATTTTAGGTTACGTCTCATTAAATGTGCAAATATATAGAGAGCTTAGCATCTTCGTCTTCAGCACTGGTGAAGGGTTTTGTGAGGTGAGTATATAGCAGCAACGTAATGTGCAAAGATATTCTTGAGAAAACCTGCCGACTAGTTGTATCGTTCAGCATGATTTGCAAGTGCAAAAATCTTGGTAGTTCCCTCCGGGAATCAAACACGGATCGCCTTGGATGAGGAATAAGTACATGTTTAAAATGAGTGAGAAAACGACTAACCGAAATTTTAAAAATGCCTCCTTGCTTTCAAGTCTTTCTTATAATTTTATGTACGTGTATAAGTCCTTACTATTTTCGTTTGATTAAAAAACCGATCTTGCAGAAAATATGTCAATAAAACCCCGCGAGAGAGTTTTGCTATATAGTTGAGTGAATTTTGTAAAAATTAGAGGTTTAAAACGGAGCGTTGTAAACTGTATCTTATTAGTGCTATGCCGTTGTTGAGGCGTCTAGTACACTTTCCTGCGCATGTACTACGATTAGATATAAGAGCCTTTAATAGAGGCATGGATTAATTTAAGACGTTATACTCTTATAACATTTAAGCCCTACTCTACTAGGAAATATAGCCTATTACATTGCGAATAGTTGAAATTAGATAATGATTAGAAATAATTTCAAATCGTAGTCAGATAAGAATTGAAATTAATCTGATAATTGATGAAGATATTATTATCGTGTTAGACCAAACAGTAAATTACTCAAATGAACCCTAAACTTTTTCATTCGCAAGTTATGCATTCATGTCCACGTTTGCAAGAGATATTTTAAAAGATAATTACAATTGTTTAAGTTATTAGTTGAAAACTGAAGGTAAATTACGCTTTGTGTCTCAACTGCAAAATAGTATTTAATATTAAATTTTTTACATGTTTGGTTACTGATTAATGACTGATTAATATTGACTTTCACTTTTGGTACTATAACAATAAATTGAATAACAATTTAAAATACATATTAAATACAAACTAAATTTACAATATTAAGTGATTGTCTTTTTTCGGGACAATTTACGTAATATGAAAATATTCAGCAGTAACAAATACTGTTCCTACGTTTTGCATATTACGAATGCTATATTCATAAAGAAAATTATGTTACAAAATATACAAAAAATCCATTACTAATTGTCGCAAAAAAATTAAAAACTTGCATTCAAAACCTCGCAATATTCTGTCAAATAACAGCCAAATACCTTCACGTGACTAGTGCACAACATTGAACAGAGTGTATATATATATTATTCACATTTTACGAATGATTTATTAAAAGTAAATTATGTAACATAATATTCGACAAAACACAATATTATTTTCCGCTAAAGAAATAATAAACTTACCTTTTAAAACTCGCAATATACGGTCGAATACCAACCAAGTAGCTTCACGTGTCAAGTGCACAGAACTTATTCGGTCAGTAAGTTTCGCTGTTTATTATTTTCGTAAATAAACTGTCACTAAGGGGGAAAACAAAACAAATCTGTATATAAAACATCGTTCTCAGCCAAAGAGTATGTAAATCCATAGATATAATCTTAGACCGAGGATATAATTTAAAAACTGAGGAATTTAAATGCTGTACGAAAAATCGTTATGTGTGTGCGTGCGAAGTAGACATAATGTAGGACAATTTCAAGAAAAGTGAATATTAGGGGCGGAATAAGCCCTTGAAAATCGTACTTTGTCAAAATATTTATAACGGTTAGGAGTTTAATTACTATTCTGTGGGTGTTGTTAATAATTATTGTGATCTTTAACATTTAATAATTTCAGCCTTCTAACCTTTCCCTTTCATGAAAATAATAAGGGTTACCGCCTTTATATCGCATAAAATTACGTCGGCGTTACGTTTTGTGAACATTATACGTTGTCTATTCGGGCAGTACACCTTAAGCAACAAAAAGTCTTCTTGTCGCAAATGCTTAGAATGCACCGTTTACCAGGAAAAATGGACACAACAGTTCTGAGCTTTGTATGTAGGCAAAAAGTGCTACATCCGATAAGAAATGGCTTTGTACCACGGTCGTAGAATTACAGGTCTGGACACTAACATATCTAACAATGCTATTGAGTTGACCCCGTTATGACTGAAAGCGCCACTAGCAATGAAGTGTTGTTTTAACATTGCAGTATAGCGTCGCACTACCACATCTCCTAGCAGTTCCGACACGTACTTGCTCCTTGTAGATCCATTTACACAATGTTAAGACAACCCCAGAGTGCCAGTGGCGCCAATCAGTCATAACGGGGTCAATTTTCAACTCAAGTGTCCAGACCTGTTCCTCTATGGCCGTACTTTGTACCAACGACCACGGTCGTAGAAGAACAGGTCTGGACACTCGCCTGGATATTTGACCCCCTTGTTGTTTGGCTGTAGTTCACCAAGTTACCGAGAATATTGTGTTTTATTGGCGCTGATGTTAGGGTGGTCGGACTAAACTCCTCCCACTTCCTTCCGCTAAGATAAACAATTTATCAAAACGTATTTTTTATCAATGTATGAAATACTTTCTCCGTTCACAAATTTAAGAAAAGACTCCAGCAATCTTTATATACTTTATAAACTTAACAATGGAAAAAAGTGGACGGAGTTTTAGTCCGACCGCCCGGAAAACAGCGCCAAAAAGTACGACATTCTCGGTAACTTGACGAACTACAGTCAAACAACAAGGGGGTCAGGAAAAATACATTGTTAGATAGGCGAGTATCCAGACCTGTTCTTCTACGGCCGTGACCAACGACATATACACGGATAGACCCAGCGTAGGCTATACTCTATGCTCTACCGATGTGTGGCCAAAACAAAACCGCTGATCACCTTATTTTTTCTATGCCGCTGGTTGTGGCCCGCTTTAGCTGTGTAAGGTAGGGTTTTGACTTATCTTAGATGTGGATGTGTTAAATGTAAAGGAATTTGCCCATGAAAGTCTTATTTCTTGTACTAGACATAAAATGCAAGTTACTTTTACGTATTATATGCCCATTTATTTGGTTGCAATACAAAATCGGACAAGATATATGGTACTACTACACTGAGCGACATTGTTTACTTTGTATTTAAATTACGTCTGTGGTTAGTAATTTTGGTAGTTAATTAAAGGAATACAACACTGGGCTAAAAAAATACTTAATGTTTACGCCATATTCGAATATTTGACACCTTTTTAATATTTTTACACCCAATCCCAGTGAAATATGACATGTTTGAGTACATAATAAAATTATTTTTCAAAATCAAATTAAGTGTTGTTAATGATAATAGGTAACTTTATCTTGATTAATCAATTTTTTTTCATAATGTTCACAACTGCATTTATATTTATACCCCGGCGCTGTAATATATATATATATATATATATATATATATATATATATATATAGCGTTGTGTGTGTAATTAGTTAAATTAATTTATCCTATTCATCCTGGCTAAATTACACTGTGGGAATGAGAGAGGTTTCTTCAAGTTGGCTCCACACCAGCATACAGGTAACAGGTACCTAATTAATTTATGTCTCGGTTTCAGTCGCCAAATTGAATTTTATAATTTTTCGCTTTTTTTAAATTCTGAGCAAAACAAAATGTTAAATCTGCGGTTATACCTCAAATTCTATTTATTTTACACTACAGTACATACATGGTGAGTGAGCGATTTTGGTCAGCGCTTAACATCGAGGTCTTTAACGCAGGTGTGATGTGAAATGAGGAGGATATGGAGCAGTACGGAAATGAAAG
The DNA here is from genome assembly GCA_003012365.1 of Medauroidea extradentata. NCBI lineage: Eukaryota > Metazoa > Arthropoda > Insecta > Phasmatodea > Phasmatidae > Medauroidea > Medauroidea extradentata. Next base: position 40,893 of record PNEQ01119104.1, read on the forward strand.
GGCAGGGGAAACGAGAGATCCACGAGAAAACCCGCCGACCAACGGCATCGTCCGACACGATTCCCCCAGGAATCGAGCCCGGATCGCCTTGGTGGGAGGCGAATGGTCTGACCGGCCCCCACAGACACGGTGATTGAGTTGGAAATGCGTTATTTGGTCGCATTCTGTCAGGCAAACGAAGAATATTTAAATTATATTATCAACTGTTAGAGGTATAATTATATGTGGGGTTGAAAGGAAAATGAAGTATATCACTAATTTGAATACATTGTGGTTATTATATATTAGCTTTATTTCTATGCCCCATGTTTAAATGTAAAGTAAGTAGAGTCAGGGCTGCGTTAACATATTGGAAAATCGTTTTATGAGTTCCTACAAAAAATCACTTTATTCTACAAAACTAAGTAGTCATGACTTTCTTCACTTTCATTCTAACCCCCTCATATGTTACCATCTCAATCGCCATATTTGCACTGTAGTGTAAGAATAATATAATTTGCAGTAGTCAAATTGTACCTTTTTTCTTTCAGAATTTCAAAAAAGCCAAGTTAAAGCAATAACATAAATGTAAAAAAGATCAGAAATTTGAGACTGTTATTGTATAAATTCTAAATTGTCCACAAGAACTTACATTTTCAAGCATGTTATGAATATGATGAAAGAATTTATGTACCACCAAAGCCCCTGTTTCTACATATTTCTGCTTCCACAGAAAACAACATAATTTTTTTGTAATAACTGCGTTATAAAAACAATTTATAGTACACTGACAAATATAAGGCAGCCTAACAACTTGTGTACAGTTGACAGCAATATTTGTAACATTGCAATTAAATTGTACAAAACCAGTAATATTAAATTTTTTTAAGATTACAAATGTTTTACTTGCCAGGCAATATTAAACGTTTTTTTGTGTTTTAATAATATACGAACAGTTCCCATTACTAGTTAAACTCACTAAGCGCCAAACAACTATCTCCACAAGCACAATTATAAATTGTATTCTATATTTATAACAAAAATTCAACAAAGCAAATTAATTACTAACCACAACATTACAGGAAACTTATAAATGTCTAAAAATAACCTAAAATCATGGTATTTAATATGTGAAGAAACTATCTTCAAAAGAAGTACAAATATGCGACCTGTTCTTGAAAATTCAAGTAAGGCACATTCAAAACTAAATTACAGTAAATTTTGCATACATAAATATCCCATGTGTTGTTCTTTTGTACGCAAATAACTATCTGCATAACAGAAGTACAAATATACATACAGAGCTTAAATTTTAACATGAAAAAAAAAGCAAATTCAAGCAATACATATAACACGAATTAAAAACGGTTAAAGAAGAGTACCTGTCGAATGATATTGATGTCCCTTTGACTGCTTTTTCATTACAGCCGTGGACAACACATTTCTGGACCATTTTTACAACACGCAGCAGCAAATTCAAATGGCATCCATGCGAAAATAGGCCACAATCAGCTGTTTAGGGAGCGAAGTTGTTTTTGCCTCAATATTTTTGCGGCATACTGGGTCTACATATATCTATATCTATACTTTGTACCATGCTCTCAGAAAAATGCAACCTGTGATGCAGTTGTTGAAACGTGTCGGAAAATGCAGTTACATAAGTTTAAAAACGAAAACATACCTATTCGCGACTCGGTTAATTTGGCAACAAATTTGGTTTCGCAAAATGTACGTAATATTATTTTGACAACATAAATCAGCGAACTTCATAAACAGCCGAACATCCTTTAGTACATTCTGAAAGAATATCAGTATGCCATTGCATACATGAATACGAAACATACCTACAATATCACCATACCATACTAACATAATTTTAAATAAATAGTTGTAAAAATTGTAAAACCGGCAGTTGTAGACAAGGCAAAAATTTGACTTAAGGACGCGGTTCACCTCATTTTTCAACGTCGTTTTTTATTTTTATATTTGTACCAGATATTTATTTCTAATTTTAAACATAAATAGTGACTAAATCTTCCTCTTAGGAATTTTTTGTATCTCTCGCAGGTTTTTTCGTAATGAGTCGTAAACGTCAAATATTGCACTTTACGGTTTTATGTACGCTGCTAAAACCAACTGACATACCAAACAGAAAAATTCCACTGTGTATATTAATGTTGTAGGCCATTATTTGACACACACACACACACATATTACATATATATACCTTTGTATGTTTAAACAATTGTTGACATTTTAAATTTTATTTCAAAATTCTGCATTTTGTATTAAATATAAAAATATTTAATTTTTTGCTTTTGTATATGTCAAATCATAGCCTACAACAATGTTATACACTGTGAATTATTTTCGGTTAGGTATGTCAGTTGATTTTAGTGGTGTCCATAAAACCGTAAAGTGCAAATTTTGACGTTTACGTCTCATTACGCAAAAACTATGAAAGATACACAAATTTCCTAAGAGGAAGATTTAATCACAATTTATGTTCAAAATTAGAAAAAAATATCTGGTACAAAAACAAACATAAAAAATACGTTGAAAACTGAGATGTACCGCGCCCTTAATGATTACTAGCGCTCGGCTGTTTGTGACGCTACCAGCGATAAAATGGGTGAGCATGACGCCGTGTTAAGACCTCTTCCTCATAGACCGTGGGGGCAGAGAAAACAAAAAGAAAATACAGAGTGATTTATAAAACAATGTAGCACACCGAAGATATTTATTCGTGTTTGCTTTAAAAAATAAGTTGACTCTTTCTTTCATTTTGTATATTATCACTTTAAGCATAATAATTATTACTGCATAGGCTATGCAGGCCTATGTAGCCTACTGTGAGCATTGCGTATTTTGTAAATGCAAACTTTCCTTTCCTCAATGATTGTCAAATCTTCATCTTCACTAAGACTTTTATTATCTGTATTTGTATATTCAGTCTGTGTTTATAAATTTCTGTGGTGTTCGAGTAAAGTAGTATAACTCGAAAAACAAAAAAATTTGTTAAGTTTGGGAGCACATTCTACATGTTATTTTGTAGGTAAAATACTATAACTCTAATGGTTATGAGAAGGTAAAAAAAAATAATTTCGGATGTTTGCATGTTCCATTATACACAGTATAACTTCAACTTTTCTTTTTACATTTACACAAAATACCATTTTTTGACATATACCACTTTAACTAAACACCACAGAATTGTTAGTACGATAGTTAACGGACTTGCTGTAGTACACTAGCGCGTACCAAATCAGATCAATATATTGAACATTAAAAATAACATGCATCATATTCATAAAGTTTAATAATATAGTAAAATAATCCGTTATAGATTTACGTACAAAAACTGGTGGCTGTGAAGTTGGTCATCTCTATGTATACATAATGCAGAAAGTATGGTAGGGGTAAGGTTTTGTTTTTTATTAGTGAGGGTGTTGGAGGCGGGTCTTAGGTAGTGGTGTGGGGGAGGATTGGGGTGGTGATGATAAGGGGTAGGGTGCTAGAGATGGGTGTTGAGAGGGTGAGGTTTGGGTTGATGACGGTCGTGTGGGGAGGGGTTGTAGAGGGGATAGGGATGTTGGCGAGGCAATGGTGAGAAGGGGTGCGGGTGGGGTATGAATGTCGCCTGGATGGGGTGGGGTCTGTATAAGCAGCTCTGTTAAACAAAAATAAAGGTTAGTTCCTTGATGTGTGTGATGCAGTATGATGTGTTCGCCATGTTTTAAATAAACAAAGGGTCTTGCAGGAATATATTAAAATATTTTAATGTGTTTTAAACTAATTAATTAAATTCTTGATAATCTATCGGTTACAGCAAAGTTGGTGACAGGGAGCGTAGGGGTCAGATAGGAAATGTCTCGCGTGAATTACAATTAAATAACCATTTTACTAAAGTACATTTGTTGTATTAATTGTTCCGTTTTATTGGAAATCAATCCGTTTGCGTACATGGAAATGGGGCTTGTATTTACTAATTTCGATCGAGTACGGCTGAAATGGGAATCAGATCTGCTTAGCCCAAAAAAGTGCTTTATCCAGCTGCTTCGAGAAAAAATTATGATTTATTGAAGAGAGGAGAGAAAAATGGTAATTTTTTGAGGAAAGAGAAAATGTTTTTGGATTAAATGAAAATTTTTAAAGATAAAAAGGAATTTTTTGGGGAATTTCGGACGGTTCTGATTGTAAGAAGGGAGTTTTAGGGTCATGGTCGAGATCAAATCCAAGTTAGCGGTCGTGACGAGACAATATGGTGGAAAAATCAACATGAGTCTAAATAATTTAATTCGGACTCATGCACTAAATCCTGCCAAACAATAATACTAACTTATGGATATCAACGAAAACAAAATTTAAATAATTCATTTGATTTTTGTTGTTGTATATATAATAGGCCTGTACACACACTTTCTTTTATAATGTCCACACGAATTTTACGAAAATGTAGCACGACAGAAAGACATAAATTTATAATCACTATACTATTACTATTATTGTCAAAAATCGGGCACCGTACCTGAGCGTCTACAGTCGTTGGCGTGATAAAGATAACAGATGTAGAATTTTGTAATCTTCATTGTATACTGATAGCAATATTTCGGTTTACGTGAACAGTGAATTGGTAGTTATCTACAAACGTTAGGTAGGCCTGTCTGCAATTGGAAATTATTTATTACAATTCGTTTTCTCTAATTTTAGGTAACCCTAGGTTATGAAAAGTCCGGATTCATTTCTGAGATATTATTATGTTCCGGCTGTAAATCCAACGAGAGTTTTCTGATTCGTCCATTACTACGTACTTTATTTTATAAGGTATTTTCCTGTAAAATCAATATTAAAAATTTGGCATTTTTATAACGAGGTTACAACTCTATTGATTCCAATTGCTGTTTAAACAGAAAAGAATAAATTGGCGTAGAAAAATAATATAATAACAAAGCATGTTACTAATTTTTGTTGTTTCATTTCAGGTAAGAAAACATCAATATTTCTGGTGGGGCTACACCTCTTCATACGTAAGTATGATTATTTCAATATCCAGCATAGTTCTTAAACAGACCGACACCTTTCGGAAGATAACTCCTGACGACAAAATAAAACAAAAATATACAGACATCTTACGGCTTTAAGTTATTAATTAGGGATGTACGATTCCTTAAAGCAAGATGATTGGGAATGCTTTTGTGTGTTTAAACAATAAACTATGTTATATCAAGGACCAATTTTTCTTATAACGTTTTTGTGAACGAAGCAGTTACGAGTTAGTGTTTTCATTTTGTAAAATAATTCCTGTTGCATTATTAAAACTGGCGGATGCATCATTGTAATTCTTCGAAAAGAGGTAACCATGCATCTTAGTTAACGTTTTCCAATAGATTAAGAAAGAAAAGTTTATCAGAAACTATAAACGCTCGACTTTGTGTGAAACTCTTAGGGCAGCGGTTTTAGTTGAATTTCATGTTGCAGTCTTTCAAAACGTTCATTAACAACGTCTGGCGCGATGCAAACTGTGTAACTTATGCTAGGCGTTCGGTTAGTTGTTAATTGAATTTCAAAAATGTCAAAAACTAGTCGCTTTTTTTTCTGAAAGGTCAGTATTGTATAAAATATGTCACGTTACACTGGTTTACAAAAATAATTTTGTGTAAAATCAATAGAAAAAAGGTAGTTTTCACTATTTTCGATGTACTGAACTATAACAATTTAATGTATTCAGGACGTACAATTTTTTTGCCAAGTTAATATACTTACTAACACCCCTCGATTAAGGTAAATCGTGCCATATGATGCCGCTGGTCTGGTAGATGGTTTCTTCGGGTAGATCCCGTTTACCCCTCCCCATCGTTCCGTTCCAGCGCTGCTCCAAACTTACATCATGTCACCCCTCCCCAGCTCTAAGACCCAGTTGTTAAGTGCTGACCAAAATATCTTAACTTCAATCTTATTAACACATTACAGTTCATTTGGTATGTAATACAACACTTGTTTACAGTAAAATTGTAGTCATTGTACGTTGTTCCTGGACAAAATTATTTTGATAAAGTCATCATTACCTTTCATTTCAACCACAAATTAAATTTACAAATACAAGCGAAAGAAAAACAGTTAATTCCTTCATTTTAAAAGTGGAAGTGGCATCCTTTCACAAAAATCAGTACTAGTCACCTGTCATGGCTAGATAACATCTGCCTTGCTAAGCTACATCACCTCCATGATACGTAGTATTTTATGATATATTTCCCCTACTTATTACTTACAGCACCTGTGTTCTGGAAAAAGTTAAGTGAAGATGTAAAAAAAAGTAGTGCAACTTCATATACATCCTGTATCTAAGGTTTTTTTGTAGGATTTCAGAAGAATATAAACAATTTTACTGCAGTTTTCTTTATTGTTCTTGAGAAAGCCAGTGACCGAAGATATAAAAGATTTGCATGCAGTCCACAGTATCAAATTCATCCGATATTCAAAATCAGTATCATTACGTAACATTCAAATTTGTGGTTCAGCAAAAATACCTTACTTTAACGTAGCATTATTTGTTTGGCATTTTTTTCTTTAAATACAAACACCTCGCACCTGTTTAGTTGTCTTTACAAAATTCTTCATGAGACAATGATGTACATATAATGGCGGATGAAGAACCTTAGAGAAATGAACTAATGACTTAAACTAAATGTTACTCTTGCCTGGAACCACGACAGTGTCTGGAACATAAGTATGCATATCTTTGACCAGCATTTCTTTTTAATGTTTCTGTGCAGCCCTAGGATCTCATAAACACACAAAGCCACTTTAGAATCCAAGTAAAAATGCTACAACTTTTAAATCACTGCATATTTGTCACTGGCAATTGGGGTATTACCTATTTTTCAATTTTTCTCTTATTTAAAAGCACGTTTAATTTAATGAATAACGGTACCACACTTTCATTAGTCCGTATAACCCGAGAAAAACGAAGGCCTGAATAAAGAGTGTTTTTTTTTTTAGCTCAGTAAAAACGAGTGCCGCCATGTTGATGTCCCTGTGACGTCATTGGACTTATTATCGCATGTCTGTTTATTCTTAACTCTACAACAACTTTTTAGTTCGTGCAATTGCAGTTGTATTAAATCCAGTTGTGTGTGGTAATGACAGGTACAGATGGGATTCTGAATATATATAGGCTAAGTGTCTACTGTAGCTCCTTTGTGCAGCTATACAATTAAATTTACTCCAAACACAACATTTACTACAGCGCCGTGTGACAATACGAGACGGACTGCATGGATTAAAAAAAAAAAGTAACCTGAAACAGCTTGCTATTGTCTACAAAAAATATATTTTATGTTTGCAATGGTTACTTCAGCGTATTGTGTACCGTACGGCACGGTAAGCATGAAATAAATAAGTTATTTTGAGTTATAAAGTTGCGACCATATCTCTACTGTAGCGTGTACTGTAATATGATATTATTATTTTTGATTGTATTAATTTTATTTGTTTACCTCAATTTAAGTCACATTTTCAACATTTTAAATGTTTTTGCTTGTTGAAAACGTATTTTTTGGAGCCTAGAAGAGCTTAGTTATATGCAACTAATGCTTAAAGAATATTTGTATTTTTTGTCGGAAATTTTATTTATTATTTTGCCAGGCCAGTTGTTCTATAGGCAGCACAGAGGTTTTGTGTAGAGCAAAAGGGTTGCTCTTTGTAGTTTTGCCGTCGTCATGGTGACGGGCGGCGTGTAAACAATTTAAAATTGCAAAAGCGCACGCAATTCGTGCAATTTAAATTCCGAATTTGAAATTACAATGAACTTTTGGTAGCGTCGCATGAAGGCGACGATTTGAGAAGTCTTCTTCCATGGATCGTTAGGGCAGATGCGGGCGTGAAAGTTCCACGTCTTGCCTAGGCTTTTTAATTATTGAATATAAGGCGAGTTTTGTTGTTTTGTCTGGAGTTGCCGAGTGGCGAAGACGGGCCAGTGGTGAAACAACAGAAAAGGCTCCAGGCTCGGGCATCCGCGTAATTTGTCATGTTAATTAGCCGCCTCCCGCGAGTCCCGTGTGGTACTGGACTGTAAGTGCACAAGCTCGTTAGCCTCAGGGAAAAGATGCAGTTTGTTTCCTAAGTGCATTTGGAGAGCACATGGCCGCAGCGAACAACGAAACCAGCAGAGGACTGCGAGAACGAAGCCGCCGAGACAGCTAAGTTGCTCGTCAGATATTTCGCCATCAAATTTCGATTTTTTTTACGACGCCATCTTGTGAACATAACATTAGAAATTGAGATATTTTATTTGTACAACTCAGGGCTAATTTTTGAAATTGTAACTCTACTGATTTTGCCCACGGTAAACCTGAGAATTGGTAGAAAAGAGTTAGTGCTCAGCTAAATTGAAATATTTTTTTGGACTCAAAAAGTTAATCTAAGACTCAAATTTAAACATTAATCTATGTGTTGGTAAGCGCATAACTCAGCAACGCCTGGACCAATTTGGCCAATTCTTTTTTTTTTTATGTTCGTTGAAGTTCAAAGATGGTTTTTACGGCGAGAAAAATTCGAATAATTGCCGGAAAAAAAACCTAAAAATAGTAGAGTTAATTTGAGCTTTATTGCTATTGTTGTTTAAACAATGTAGGTATGTTCCTGTGATCGATGCCTTAAGCATTCACTCAGGTATCGTATAAAGTCTGGGGTGTGGGAGGGGTGGGGTTACGGGTTCGTATCCCGTGCAAGATTTTGCGATGGGAATTACATGACATCATACAAGCGTATTGCGCGCGCTCTTTACACTGTTATTGAGTACGCTAGCTGTTAAATGCCAGGCAGCTGTTTTGCGGTGGAAGCCGCAGCCGGACAGCTGTTTTATAGAAAAATAAAGATGAATTTAAAAAAAGTACGCTTAGTGCAGTGGACTGGACAAATCTGTTTGTATTTGATGTTTTAAAGATAAACAGTGAATATAGTATAATATAGAATATAGTATCACCATCAATTAACACGTAACTAAAAGTTAGTTACAGTACTTGGCACGATGAACTAACCTAATTTCACAAAGTAGACAACTGGCTGGCTTTGATGATCACTTGCAGTAAAATTTATTTGATTGAATTTAATATTTTGATTGTGGCAAGACAGAATATTTCAGTAATTTAGTATTTATTATCTGCTATCAGTTTTTCACTAACCTAGGCCAGCAAAAAATTTTTATTTGAAATTAAGCACCTTGGTTGATCTATTATTTTTCTATAGTGTTTGCTTCCAAGTGTTTTGTTTGTATTACTTTAAGCCAGAGCAGTTGGTTGTTAAATTGTAAGTTTGATATGAGCTGAAGTATTGAAGTGGGTGAGTCTGAAATTAAGTGAGTCCAGGTCAGCATTGCTCCTGTGCTTAGTCTTTCAGGACAAGTGCAGTTTTTCTAGTGGCGCCCATTTCTACATTTTATTCTATGTTATATCTAATCCGACTGTGTGGCCTTACCAGTGAGCTAGCAGATAGTATCGCTACACAAGTTGAAGGTGCAAGGCTAGGCTAGGTAGCCGTTACACCATTGCACACGGCATCTGTTCAGTTTATTTCGTTTTTGCTGTTCCACTGCTTGGCCGCCCCGTATGGAAAACAGCTTCGCCAATGGGCGAGTTCAAAGCACATGTGATTGGTCGATAATTAGAGAGATGGCCGGGGTTTTGCGATATGTGTCAATAGATGGCAGAACTGCTACGGTAGGTTTCGCAGTCATTCACAAGCAACGTAACAATAATTGGGAAGAAAAATTTATTTTAATATAGATAATTAATGTTTTATATTACTTTCCCAATTCCCACAATCGAAACGCTGGATCACCAGTCTGTACGAGCCAGCAGGTTCACTTAAACGCATTCAAACTGTTAGCTCGGTCGGTAGGTTCATTTCTTTATGCATACGACCTTCATACGGTTGACTTTAAAACAAAATGTATTTATTCTTGAGCGGATTTGATACAGTAAAATCTTGGATTCATAGGAAGTTATCATCATTACGAAATTTGAATTAAACCGACGTAAACTTAAACCTACCACTAAACCGTCGCTATGTGCGAGAGCTACCTCGCTGTCCTTACTCCTCTCAACTCACTCACTACCAGTCGAATCTTGGTTATTAACTACGATGATCTTCAACTTAACAGTGAATGCATTTACAACGTGCAAATTTACGAGTTATGTTAACCTAGTTCATAAATTTGCTCAGTTTCTGAAGTCCGCATAAGATTACAAAACATACTGTACTATAATGCCTGGCGGGCGGCAAACGAAAACAGTTATCCAATTTCGTCATACGAGAGTTAGCTAATAAGAACGTATTTTCAGTGTTTACGTCAGCTTTTGAAAATATGGCATTTTCAAAGATCAATAATTTGAAAACTTAAATATGCGGAATTAATACTATACGTGGTTGGATTTGGTGCGAAAATATTTCAGAAGAATCGTGTAAATACTAAATTGTTTTTCTTGGTACTGGCCCCCATTGTCATAATTTATGGCAATAAGTATTTTTTTCCATTACTTTCATATGTTCCTTTCATTCCTACACAATGTTCAACTGGAACCGGAAGCTATTGGTTTACGATATCTAAAAGTAACTTACAAATTTTATGCTGGGTCCGGAAGTGCCAATAACAGGCACTTATCTATAGATTTGTGTGTCATTCCAATTTTGTTCATTAACCTCACATAAACGAAGACAAAGCAAAATTCCTCTTTCTAAGGAGTGTTACTTTTGTACCCTTGGCAAGCTGATTTCACTCCGTAAGTAATGACTCTAAAAGCTTAGTTTGTCAGGTTCATTTAGTTAATTTTGATGTGTAAGGAAAAGTTCACACACATTTTGTTGAATGAATGTGACGTCTGCTCACTATATGTTGTATGTTCCTGATTACAGTCAGCATCTTCCTCAGGTGAAGAGGAATTTATGTTTGTCAAGTTTACTGGCGGCATGGGTACAAGTAAACCTATTAAATTGGGAACTGACGCAATACCTTAATGAATGTTAGAGTGTTATATTGTGTCCTTTTCATTTTTGAATAGCCTGCAATTTTTGTCAAGCAAAGCAGCTGTCTTGACAATGATTTGTTGGCTGACGAAACATTATAGGTGCTACAAATGGCATTGATGTTTCTTACTTTTCACCCATTTAGACAGTGTAAGTGCAACAGGGGCGTCATTTGGGGCCACAGGGGGGGGGCAATGCTTCCCACTGGATTTAGAATTTTATGTGTATAAATATATATATATATATTTAAATTTTAAATAATACTAACTTAAGCACATAAACTGAAGTTTTATTATTAAAGCATCGAATTTATACTAGCTTAATTAATAAGAAAGATGCAACAAGGTTACTGTCGCCGGAAAACAAAATCTTGCCCCCCCCCCCTTAGGAATACCTGAAATGACGCCGCTGAAGTGCAACACACATTTTTAGTACCAACAGGACAGTCAAAATGCAAGTATTATGCTTAATTTATACACTGAGAAAATTGGATTTTTCTGACATACAAATAAATGAGGTTGATACTGATTTACTTGTATCAAATAAATTACTTTTAAACTAACGATCGTAAATTTTACGTTTCTGCTGGAATTTATTTGCTTCGACAGTACAGTTCTGTTGACTTAATTTAACTAACAAACATATCTTTGGTTGGTTATACTAAATTTTTCTTAGATGTTATACTTAACAATACGTGCATTTTATTTTATCTCAAATTTTTTTTTCCTGCTAAAAATACGAATCCTAGTTTGCATTTGCTATCATATTTACTTGAGTCAACCATATTTACGGCTTACTATACAACTTCGGTAAATTTAACCATGGCGGATTTTAAAACAAAGAAACTATTTGGTTGGAAGCGACGACATATGTCCGTTCAGGAAGCCGTTCTTGTAATAGCGGTTATGCACGTGTTGTGTTCGCATTTACACACACGGTGGTTTAGAAAACTTATCACATTTCTTTTTTAAAGTATATGTATGGAATATATTTTGTAGAGTATTAATTTCTGTGTTCTATTGTCCAGTAACATTATGTTAGATGACTGAAGATAACTACAACGGTTAAAAACATTTTGCCGAGTACACAAGTCTGATTCTGGTTTCAATTTTATGCTGCCCATATTTTGCCGCATATTCTGTTTAATTATTTGTAAGGCATGTAAGTCTAGGTGTAACGTGCGTGGCCGTCTATCTAGAGATTGCGTGTTCAGTTACGTATACATTCGTTGTTTTTTAATGTAAACGAAAATATTATTTGTATAAAAGTTGTGCAAATAACGTCACTTTCGTAATTAGAATAAGCCAAATAATTTAAATGCCACGTATTTTAAGGGTTGCTCAAACAAATGAAGCATGACTTAACAACATCTGTATGTTATCGTCAACCATGTAATTTGGTTAAAACAAAAAAAAAATATTTCAAAGAAATAATTTGGATGTGACAAACCATACAATTGTTTGCACGTATTGAAATATGACATTTAGTTGTTTCAAACAAATTTGGTTTTATTTTACAATATGTATCCTTTGTGTAGTTATTTAACGACTCTGGGATTGTATTGTACACAAATATTACAAAACTAGTGTGGTGAATTTCCGCTCACACAATGTAATTTCTACAAGTAACCAAACAGTTTTTCACATACCAGCAAAACATACGAGGTTGTGTCATGTTTCCCTGCGATTATACTTGTATAAATAAATACAATTGCCAACAACTTAAGTTAAATATTCCAATTTATAAACTGATGATGCCGTAAAGTGAGATTGCTTTGTTTCTATACGGTGCACTTCGGGTTTAACTTAATTCATATAAAAAAAATCCATGGTAAATTTTACACTGAAGAATTCTTTAACTTTGTAACTGGGAATTATGAAGCATACGTCAACTTAAACCAAAACCTTAACTTCAAACAAAAACGTGAGGTACGAAGCTGTCTCTTGGTTGTGGACTGGTGTTAATTGAAACAGGAAAATGTGTTGTGAAAATTAACAGAATTGTGATTAAATGAAATTTTAGTGAATTCAGTGAATGCAGTGCAAAATACTGGAGAGAAACATCACACTCTTAGGGAACAATGATACACATAACACACAGAAATACATTTGAAAAATTGTAATATTTAATTACAATAAATAAGAGAATGAGAATGAAAGGTGCTATTCCCTACAACATTGGACAAATGACTTACCAAAAATTACCTTCTCCCAACCAGTAACAAAGCACATTACTAAGTCCGCAAATAACTTAAAATATAAATTTTCTGGATCTAAATTTATTCCAAAGTTTATTAAATTATGCTCGACCAAAGAAATAAATATTTGGCTCAGTCGGTAGAGTTGAGAGAGATGATCTCAGGCCTCTGGTTAGGCTCGGCATTATTAGTTATTTGACTAAGTTGAGACAATTTATTTTAAATAGTTAATCAGTTCCAAATCAAATTAAAAGAGTTTACTGTTGAAATGTGCTGTAGAAATAATTAACATTTTAAAACAGTCAACCTTGAATTATGATTTATACTATTTCAGTTCACATTAATGGGGTTCCGGACTAGAAAACGAAACCTTACGTAGTTCCCATGTTGGCATGAAGTCCACCAAAAGTTTAGCTAGGTTTTAACACAAATCAGCCACTTCTTTATTCGGCATACGTAATTAGACCTAAGTGTTCTCGACAAGCCTTAAACCCACTCCCTTGGGTTTCCTAAGCTTACGATGGCGGCAGGACGAGCTGACTTCCCCACTCAGGAAAAAGCCTGCCGCTACGTCTATTTTCTTCGGGAGTCAAGAATAGAAGACCGAGCCATTGCTCGCAGCGCCGGTTCGGCTCCTGGCCTCGGATAAATTACCAAAAATTCCTCCAACTTGGAGAAATAACTTAAGTTTTACAGGATCTGATCCCTAGATCTAAGTAATATAAATCTCCTGAGTACACTAGTACACAGAGAAGCGAATCAAAACCTAGAAATTATGACAATTAAATATTACTTTTAGTCTAATTTAGCATCAATCATCATTAAATCAGAAATGTTCATCAAACAAATTAATCAAATAAAATACAAGAAATAATCATCAAAAATAATAAATTGAAAAAAAAAAATAAAATAATATCTGTAATTCCATTACAGTTGAGCCAAAATCCTGCAAAGTGTCGTAACTAGGCCTACATAAATCATACAATTGTTATTGAGCTGGCCATTTTAACGAAAATAATATTTGATCAGCAAACAAACCAGCAACACATTTGAGGTATTTAACCATATATAATTTTAATTTTAACCGTTGTAAATTTTAAATACTGAATCTATTGCAGTTAAATATTCAACAGACCTGTTCATAAAATTAAGATTCACTATAACGCAATAATATGACGTGCTTATCCTTTTTACTCATCAAATATAATATCAGCTTCAAAACGCATGTTAAATCAGCTGGTTTTGTTCATGTTGCCTAAACCAAGTTGAATAGTGTTGTTACACAATTATAGAAGCATATCTACGCCTGAATTCATTCGAAATGAGAATGTATAAGGTTTGTTACTTATGAATGTATAATATGCGTCATTCATATCTGAAAATACTCAATTTGAAATCGGAGAGTAGAACACTATTAATAAGTGTATATTTACCTGTTACACATTAAAGCGAACTATTACTAAACAGAATCGACAAAACCCTTAAGCTACAGTGATGAATAGTCAGAATAGGCACAAATAAAAAACATCAAAAAGGACAGTGGTACACAGTGCTAACTGAAGTGACAGAATAAATAATGCTAACAGAAGCGACAAGGAAAGCTTTTTCATTGTTTTTATCGTACCAGCTCTTGGGGCGTAAAGGGATGTAAACAATACCATGTGGATTAGAGACATTGGTTTATATAACCACTTGTAGTGCTTGAGATACTGTAATTAGTTCGTATATAAACTAAATATTTAAAAATAGCAGACACGACGATTCGAAGCTCAACATACGATAATGACTTACTCTATTACAAGTGATATAAAGGAGCATTGTTATTGTACCAGCTCTCGGGGCGTACATGGATGTAAACAATGCCATATGGAATTTAAGATATTGGCTTAAACAACCGCTTGCATATCACGAAATACTGTAATTTGTTTGTATCTCGTTTACATATTTAGATATGGTAAATGTGCCGTTATTTACGTATAAATTCCCTCACAGATAATAAAATAAAGCCTATTAAGCTCATGGAGGTATTACTCTACGGAGTGGAAGCATTTGAGTAAATTTGAAGCCAGCCAACATACGACGTTTAAAGACAAGGAGAGAACTAGTGGTGGCAAAAACATGTAAACATAGCATTGAGTTGAATGAAAATGTTTTAGTTTTTTTGTAACTACACATTATGGTGAAAGTTTGTGCAGCTCTTGGCCTTACAAACAGATTCGATAGTTGTACAGGTAAGAAACTTTTATTTAAACTCATCAATTTTAGAAAGTATATACACACAGCGAGAGCTAATTCGTTATATATATATATATATATATATATATATATATATATATATATATATATTTCTGAAGCAATTGTTAACTGTTGTATACGATTCAAATATAGAATTTGCGCGAATTTTGTAAAAAAATTACATAATTACATTGCTTTCTGCTATTGTTTTGCCACCCAAAATATGGCGACTCATGAAAAATAACGTCCTGCGCATGCGTAGTTCGAAAATGATCGGCTTCACGCGATTATCATCGAAATGTACGGCAGATGCCACTCCATATACTAATACCTCAAGGTAACCAAACTTCCGCGAACTCCGACGCCATAGCGATCCAAAGAGAACACGAGTACGATAAAAATCACTTCTTGTCGCTTCTGTTACTACTTATGTATTCTGTGCTGAAGTGGTGCAAGGCACAAGAGGTATAGCACAGATACTGTACATAAGAAGAAGATTTATATCTTAGGTTACATTATGAGAAAACCGGAAACCATATTAACAAGAAGAATTATACAGGAAGCAAGTAAGATGTAGCCAAGGAAATTAGAAAGGGTATGAAATAACTAATAAAAACCCTGAATGAAGTGCAAAACAAATCCTAAAATCACAAAAAATTAAAAAAGAAGGTAAATAATTTAACGCAAACTACATAAACCAAACACAAAGTAAAATGAAAAGGTCAAAAAAAAAAGAATGAAAATATAAAGGACAGTTCGGAAAGAACCAAACATGCAGTTACCGGACAGCATATTAAGAAAATAGTTGTATAAAGTTTGCCAAAGTGGACATAAAATTTTAGTAATAATTAATTTATTTAGATTTGATTTAATTCACGATTTAAAATCGTCTGTTTTTATTAAGTATACGTACAAAATTATACTGTGTTTTTGATCAGAAAGCTATGCACCAATTATTCGTTTTGAATTAAATATACTAAGGTGTTGTTCTAGGGGCCCGCGGTGGCTCCCACTAAGGCGATCCGGGTTCCCGGCGGGGTCGGTCCCCGGATTTTCGCATGTGGGAATCGTGCCGGACGTTGCCGCTGGTCAATGGTTTTTTCGGGGATCCCCCGTTTCCCCAGCCCATTCATTCTGGCGCTGCTCCATACTCACATCATATCATCCCTCACCAGCGCTTAAGACCTCGATGTTAAGAGCTGACCAAAATCTCTCACGCATTCTAAGAGTTCTAACATATTATTTGGCAGTATTGTCACAAATGTAAGCACAGTCATATGATAAATAAAACTTAACCCGAATAAATTATCCCTTGAACTAATAGCCAACTTTGCCTGACATTCCATCACAAACTACCACTAATTCCATAAGTTAATTGTAAACTGTAGAATGTTATAGCCAAATCATCCAACTAAAAGTTTGCAGGAAGGGTACATAGTGCCAGCCCCCCTCCCCTCCGTTTTTCCCTCTTTACCTTTCGGAAACTGCTTAAAGAGCTTCCTGTTGAGGCTGCCAACGAGACGCGTTGCTCCATGGCTCCATCATTAGTGAGGACCTATCCTAGGCCCGATGCTTGCACCAGTGGCGTATCGTGGTCGTGTTCCAAGGCATGCGGTGCTAATCAGTGACTATATTCAGCTCTGAGTTGTCTGTGGGACTATTAGACTTGTAAGAGCAGGTACAAGAGGCAAGTAACATATACTCCAATAATATATCTCGGTCTACTCGACACATGTTTATTGGATATGACATGTAGGCACGTTGAGTCCACGTTCTCAAAGTGTATGAGCTTATATTGCAAGCCTCGGGACACGGCCATGATACGCCAGTGGCTTGCATACCCATTGGATACAGACATGGAGACAATTTGGTCCAGGTAAGAACTCGTCGTCTTCAAGACGCACTGGTACCATGGAACACTGCACTGCTTACTGAAACATAACAATAACAGCATCAACATCTTACGTTTACGTAGAGACCCCTCACACCAGGTAACACTGTAGAACAGACCCGCCCCTGGATGACATTCAAGTTACTCAAAGTAAATCACATCCGTTAAAATAATGAACTCCAATCATGAAATTAACAGTCACAAATAACACCTAAAACTTAAAATAAACTTTATTCTGTTCCACACTCAGAACAGAAAACCAGGCGAGCGACATACGTCAATATACACAGTTTCCTGTGACTTTGTTTGTTATCGGTGCCTCTTAGCCTTAGGGCCCTTCCGGCATCGGCCCCCATGGGCGAGGGGAGAAATCAAGCTCTACCTCGCAGTGGACGTTAGCTAACATAAAATTGAACCTAAAATGTAGGAAAATAAAGCAAGGGAATGTGTTTTGACGATCGCCAACGTTGTCGTCACCTCAACGATCCACAACGCCACAACATCAGCATGGTCACAAGTCCTCGTATTCGACCACTTTACCTCTTTCTCTTACAGACGTGGCGTCGCCTACCGTACCCCAGTTAGGCAACCAAGGAAGCATCTACTTCATTACCGGAAATGGAAATAAACAAAGTACTCCTAAACAGTGAATTTAATACTCAATGGAATAAGTCTCTCTTATTTTCTTCTTGAAAACATAAAAAAGAAAAGACGCACTGTAGCACAATGGAAAACAGCAAAAAAAAGGGGGGGAGGGTTGTCCGCGTCTTGTAACAGCAATATAGTTATAATTCAGTTGCAAAGTTTTGCCTAGCCTAATCATCTTATTTTCAAAAACTGAGATACCACAGTTTTACATCCAGAAAAAAATTTAAAATTTTAGCTCAAAGTCCATAACTGGAGCACAGTTCCAACTGTTCTCTGCACAAGTACAACGTGAAAGTTCTACAAAGTCGTCAACACTAATGCTCAACCAGGCAGAAAAGACTATGCACAAACGCCTACTTCAAATACAGCTTCCACGGGCACTGAAGCACAAGGGAAAAGAAAGGGAATGTTAAACACAAAATTTTTCCTCCAACACGTTAGCGCCGACTCTCAGAAAAATAAAACTATTATTTAAAATACAATTAATAAAATTAGAAAAAAAATTATACTAAACTTAATGTTAGTCAATTCATCAAAAAATAAAAGTCTTAACATGGCAACCAGCGTAACTCTGTTGCACAAACACCTGCAGCTTGGCATATAAAAAAATTAAACGGTTAATACTTGACACACCACATTACAACACCAAAAAAAAGCAATTAATAAGCAAACTAAATAATGATTATACTCTAGTGATTTTTAAAAAATTCAATATAATCAGAACTGAATAATAAATTTAATTGCAATTCATAATTCCAGTGATTATTAACAAAAATTACTAACAAATTTTAAATAATTAGATCAAATTATTAAAGTACCATTTATTCAAAAGTGACATAATAAATTAATTAATTTCTCTGCATGTTAATCAATATAAGCACACAATAAGTAAAAGTTTCCCATGAACTACCACAAAGTTACCCATTAGGTATCTGGCTAATTACTACAAGACATGAAAATTAATGTACTGATACGGATTTTGAACAAAACCTATGCTCATAACTCATAAGTTTCAACTTAAAAACTTCCTCTCAAGAGCCATACGATCCCTATAGCGACTACTTTTCTCGCTTACTACTTTACACATCAGAAACCTGAAACACTTTGAGATAAACTTTAAAACATTTTACGACAGTTTACATTTAACGTCATGGCAACATGATACTCTCCCACGAAAATCATCTTTCTGAAAATAGTTTTTCTTTTTAATTATCAAAAAAAAATAATAAGGCGACAGACACAAAACCACATAATCACATCCACACTTGTAGCAACACATGAACTTCCGTACTGGAACAGCCTCTCACACCTAGAGCACACCCGGTTTCGTACTTCCCGAGCGAACCCACCCTTACTAACAATGCTGAGCTAATCGTCTTCTCTGCTGACAAAAGTAGGAAATCTTAGCCAGAAACTGGAATATCCACCACTGCTGAAGTCACCTTCTACCTCACGAAACCTAACCTACACTAGTCTTGTACACCAGGGCGATTCAGGTTCGATTCCCAGCGGGTTCGGTCCCCAGATTTTCGCATGTGGGAATCGTACCGGACGATGCCATTGGGCGGCGGGTTTTCTCGGGGATTTCCCGTTTCCCCCACCCCCTCATTGCGGCGCTGCTCCACACTCACCTCATGTCACCTCACACCAGCGCTAAAGACTTCTACGTTGAGCGCTGAACAAAATATCTCACTCACGTTAGTCTTGAAAACCCTTCTATCATAAGACATCAGATGTGGCAATTTGTAAGCAAACCAGGTATTCACTGTTTACGTAACTCTTTCCTCAAACCCATAAAGTTGGCTACATCTGCAGTTGTCTCCAACTGGTCTCGTCACTGAGTCGACCGTCGACATCGTCACTGAGTCGATCGTCGACATTGTCGCATGAGTCGACCGTCGACAACGTCACTGAGTTGATCGTCGACACACCATCAGGAATGACACTTCACTACTAGGCCAATCTCTTGCGAACACTTCGGTCTTATAGTAATCTGTCACATTTTGCCTTTCTTTCACACGCTCAACTAAGAACTCTTTAAATTACATATTTTACTTAAAATAAAATTACAAAACATAACCCAATAATTGTTTACAACAAAGTCACTGAAAACAAAAACCATGCCTTACGAACTAATGAAAGAGAAAAATTAAAAATGCTTGTCATAAAAATTATTATATTCTTAAAACTAAATACTGAATTAAATTCGAGTGTACCGTTCCTTCGCATTTTGTTCAGGAAGCTTAAAATTACGTTCCTACAGGACCTTACATAGCCATGCCGCCCCACTTCATTGAGATGGCTTCACGAAAATTCCACACAATAATAACATCAACAGCAAAACCCTCTACCATATTGTAACATACCACGATATCTCGTGGAGATTACAGTATGTAAATGAGAGTCCATGTTGGGGACGTTAAGACATTTACGCACATATTAGTAATTTTAGTAACTCGGTAAAACCCTGGCATGTTATTTTAAGGTAGTAAGATTTAAGTGTATTTATTATGCTGTTGTAATGTATATTGTGTTAAGTATAATGTAAACA
>PNEQ01119105.1:0-46836 GCA_003012365.1 Medauroidea extradentata
GTTTGATTAAATTTTCCAGTGCTCCGATGCAGTCATGCGGAACTTTGGAAGTTTATTTGAAAAGAGTGCCACATACACTGCGTAAAATCTTATATTACTCATACGAGTTCTTAAATGGCAAACAAATTATTCCGTTTAGTAAGGAACTTTTTTCAAACAATGTAGTCATGAGAATCGGCAAGGGCATGTAAATAAGTGTCCTGCGTCATCTATTGTTGGCCGATAGTTATATAGCACGGTCTAGTTGTTTACAGACGAATCACAGACGTCCAGTAGCAGTGCACAAGGCCTGTCATTGGCCCAGTCAAATAGGGACTCAACAGTAACAAAATCAAAGCATTGGAAATGAATACATTACATTGAAGCCTAACAGTAAATTTTTCCCGCGATGAATCACCTTCTCAAAATATGGCCTTTTCGGGACAAATTCTGGAAAACACATATCGGGTTTTATGCGAATTAGTACGAAATTATAATGTTTGACGGGAAAAGTTATGCACTTTACCTATTGAACTGAAATATTTTGCTGTAAAGTACGCTTATTTCAATTTTTTTTTATTATTTAATATTTTTCCGGGGACGAATTCCGGAAAAAGAAGAAGACGTTTTAAGCGGATTTTCAAGAATTTTGGATATGTTATGGTAAATGTTATGCTCTTTAATTTTTCTCTCTACACGTTTTCTCGTGAGATGCACTGTTTTCAACTTTATAATTTTTTCCGCATTTTTTTCGGGACAAATTCCGGAAAAAAAGTAAATACGGGAAGGTGGATTTTGGATATGTTATTCTACGAATTTTTCTGCAAATTTTGACGTAAAAAACCTTTTCTTGCAATTTGTCCATAAATCGACCCCTTTTTCTCGTATCTTTCGTGGACTAGAAACCGACCCCTCTGGCTAACGGTACCCGAGGGAGGGTGGCGTGACTCAAAAAATCAATCCACGCGGTCTTGCCTGTGCCTGGCGAATGGAGCGTAGAGCAAAATAATACGGTCAGTTTGTCATGTTTTTTGTCTTTTTCCTCATCGCGATTTGGCCCGTCTCTATATATTAACAAGTTAGTACATATTGTTTTTTTTTTAGACATTACTACTTCTTACATAGCGAGAGCTATGAATTGACTGTTAATATAGCCTACTGTGTTTGTCTAGCCTGATAAAACTAGCTCATTAGAAATTTCTCACAACGTCGGCGTTAATTTTTCATTGCCTCAATTATTTTCTGAAAATTCTTTTCTACCGTCCATGTTAGCATAATCACACACGAAAGGTTAAACGTGCCCACCACCACATGAAATTAGTATCAGTACTTAAGTACAAAACTTGTAGCAAGAAGTTTTATTTCTTAAAAATAAGGCAAACGCACTACAGTAAGAATTTAAGGGCAAAGATTCAGCAGAAGGAAATAAAAACTAAATGCGCGCAGTTAATGCAAATGTTGTTGAATTTAAAAATTAATCATAAACGTTGTCCTGAAGCCATTAGGACTCAGGTACATAAAATCTTAGAAACAGTTTTTACAGTTCAGCAAATAGAATGATCTCTGAAAAAAGGGCAAGCAAGATGGAAATACAGTGACATTGCAGCAACAATCACATTGCGTTCAGTTTCCCGGAAAGCGTATATTTACCTTTGAAACAGTTGGGATTTCGTTACCTGGATTGTTTACTCTGAGGAAATGTACAAGGAACTTGTGTCAACCTGATTTAAAAAAAAAAAAATCGAAAACGATTAGTTTGCTGGAAAATTCGACGGTTTTCTCGTTCAAGGAAAATAATATCTGCTCTCGACTTTGGTACGACAAACAGAAGATCGAGCGTTAGGACCTTACAGAATGGTATAAGTAGCAATGGCCAGAAAAGTGTACGTCAAAAAGTAAAATATGCCACGTAGTTTCTCACCATATGGCAACACTTATATTTTGAAATCAAGATTTCTTAATGATAACAAAAATTCTTCGCACATCGCATTTGGTGTGCATGCAGAGCTACAGAATAATAGTTTTAATTAAACTAAAAGTGTTACTGCAGAAATGAGAATTTCCGAAAAAAGTGATAATGCCATTCAAAAAAGAGGTATTTTGATTTGCATAAATGAGAAAATATGTTCTCTAGAATACGGAATATTGGATACACATATGACAATCCAACACCAACAGATTTCAAGTAATGACCGAGAATGCTTGTGTTAGGAAATTAAATACCAAAATTACGTTCATCAGCTGTTATTACCGAACATGAAAAAAAAAAAAAATCAACTATATCTAACTAGCCAGGTGTTTGTCAGAGTGGTTAAAAATGCCGAAACAGAGACACTGTGAGTGTAAACCGTGACATAGACAATCGTAAAACATCTCAGAATGACAAGGGCTTGGCTGAAATTTCAGTACAAGATAAAGAAGTACCGAGATACAGCCCGGGATATGTAGCTAAATTTTGTTCTAAATGATTCTGTTTCATCAACTTAAAATGGTAGGGAAATATTAAATTTTATATAAATTAGTATTTTGTACTATTTTGCAATTATTTGAAAATATTCATTGCAGTACTTTTTCTGGAGGATGGATTGAAGCACTAAGCCCTGATGGACTGGCTGTACCGTCGGAAAAAATAAGCATTGTTGCAACTACTGAGTGATTGTTTAAGTTATGTCACGGACAGACTTCAGTTAAAAAGAAAGGAATCGCGAAAAAACATTTTTCAAATGTTATTGCCTAAGTTTCCGTCCGTAGAATCTAAAGCTCTGCGAAAATTTGAGTTTACCAGGACATTCATCATCAGGCTTCATCATATCACGAATCTGAAATTGAAACTCTTGAAAGCGACAGTTGAAACTTTATATGCATTGCAGTGAACTAAGGTAAGAGGATATTTTTTTTTTTTTTAATTTCGATTGCCTTGTCTTATTTTCAGCAACAGCAAATAAGCAAAATAATTATTAAAATAGGAACAGTACTGTATCACAGTGAAATTTGTATGCGTTTTTTTTGCCCGCGGAAAATTTTACTCTATATTTATCACTGTCTGAAAATTTTCACAAAAAATATTTAGTTTATGATCAAAACAAATTTTACGGTATGCTTTTCAATGTAGTGTAATATAAAGTAAATTGTGTGTTTTTAAGTGTGGCGTCTTGCATAAATCCAGTTCTGTCTCAATGTTTATACGAAAAGTACAAAGTTAATGTTAAAAATAAACTACGTGTATGTATTCATAGTAAAGTGTTATATATACTGTGTTTTTCAGTGTAACGCCTTTCTGTAAAATCTGTGCCATTTATATTTTGTTGAATTTTAAAACCAATTTTACTGCGTGTCTTTCAGAAACATATCTTGAGCTACCTCAAATTTTGTTTGAAAAAAAAATAGTTTCTATTCGAAACAAATTTCACTCAAGCGTGATAATTATGCTTGTACTTGCACCACTTTACGTTTTAGCAGTGTCCAAACTTACCAATTTGTAATTTAGGTTAGCGGGAATTTCAAGTAGATGTAGTATTTGAACTTCTCTTGGCAACACAGCTTGTGTTAAATTTAGGAACTACGCTACTGTTTAATTTCCTCAGTAAACGAAAATTAAAGAAACATAAATGTGTTTCGAAGAGTTATAAATGATTTAATTTTTGCTTTTCATTACGGATAACGTAAAAGTGATATATGATATACTTTTATGAAATATATTACATACATAAATTTCTTCCTGGTAAACTAATATCATGCCACGCTCCTGCTTTGTTGTTTCATCTTATTAACTGTTGTTAATCTTTTTAAAACGTTCTATAAAAATATCGTTTAAAAAGATTACTTTAGCAGTAAAATATGTTGTAAATAAAGTGAATATAAATAATAGCGACCTTAGAGGAAAGCGTTACACTCAAGGAGTCACATTCTCAGCGGCCTGCCTACACGGCTGGCAGGCACATGGGCCGTACTGATCTTATGACAACCTTCGAAAGATATGGCAACAGTTTAAGCCAGTCTGTCTGCAAGCGTTTTTTCTCACGTTCTCACGGTACTGCTGTCTCGTGCCCCATCTCCCCACCCTTCTGCCAACTGTACGTGACACAGGTCTTGTCCGAAAGTTTGGATGGAGGGGGGGGGACAGGATTTCGTTCAGTTCAAATATTTCTTGTCTTTCTATCCAGATGGAAGCACTTCACAGGGGACTTGTAGTCAACCTAACACATCGTTACATACATTTGATTTTATGTCTACCTTTCGTGAACCAGTTTACCAAACTGCAATATTATTCCTTATAAAATTCATTTAAATGTAACAGTATGATACGGTGTAGTATTTTTGTTTCAAATCTTTGTTTAAAGTGTCTAAATTTTCTACTGAAATTACGTAACAAAAATTATGAAAAATTGCATTTACATTAGCATGTAAAATGCATCAGTAAACTGTTTCAAACAACTGTTTTTAAAAACCGAATGTGACACGCAATTCCTCGTACTTTAATCTAGCAAGTGAATGCAGTAATTGGTAAAAAATTTTATTCTGATTCTTGCGGTAATAGCTACAAAATTAGTATGTAAAGTTCGTTTAAAGTGTCAAAATATACATAAAAAATTTTTTCCTAAAAAAAATTATGTTTATCCAATACTTGTCTTTTATATTTACTACAAAATAAATAATTTCTAGTTCATTTTAACATTATTTATTTAAGGAATAATCCCCCTTAACCTTCGAGAGTGTTGCTCTGACTCTTATTATCGCTCCGCTGTACCCGCGCGTCAAACACGGAAATTTCAAACCGGTACGCACAACCATGACAGCATCCAGGCAATCCGGGATTCGATTCTCAGCGAGGTCGGTCCCCGAATTTTGACATGTGTAAATTGTGACGGACGATGCCACTGGTTGGCGAGTTTACAGTGGGATCTCCCGTTTCTCAGTCTCCTTCACAACAGCGGTGCTCCATACTCACATCATGTCAGCCTCTTGATGTTAAGTGCTTATCGAATTCTCTTCACTTCTATACCTAAACACCTACATTACCCCAGCCTTATTGCGTGCCTTCATCTCATTATTAACTGCGAATATATATATATATATATATATATATAATTCGTATTGGGTGTGGTGTCGTTGCTGGAGGCTTACCACGCTCTCCACGGCCACCTGACATTCCCCTCCTCTTCCCCTTCCAATCACACTTCAGACTAGTAATATACTTCCAGAGTGGGGAAAGCAGGCTGGTCTGCTCCAACACAAAGGCTAACAACGCAGCAGAGTGACAGATAAATATCGGCCAGGCCTATACGAGGTAACAACGCTTGCCTACAACACCACTTGGTCAGCCACATGTTACTGCAGCTGTTGGTCTTCGAGCTGTGTGTCGCCGTGGGCGCTCTCAAGCTACGTGAGTAAAGCCCTATACGTTACTGAATACTTTAACACTTGACTTTACGTTTTCCTTGCTTTAAGTATTTCATCAATACACTTCAATACGTCAAGTTAAAATATACATGACGGTAAAAAAATAATATATGAATTTTTTAAACGATCCCACTGCATAATAAATAATTATATATTTGCAATAAATCATATCACTTTTAACAATCCAAAAACTATCGTAGAAAGAAGCTATAACATCTACTCATGAATCTTAAGAGTTCGCGGGCGAAGTGCAATTTGTACTGACATCCAAGAACACATAAAAAAACCTGTTTTATTTTTCATGGAATCGTCGTACTAAAATATGAAAACATATGTAAAAATAAACATTTTCCATTATAGCAATCATGTCTATTGGTTATCTGCATATGACAGTCTTGAGTACGACTTAAGTTTCTTCAGTTTATCTATAACGTCAAATCAAGGTTGTTTGACGTTAACTTTGCGGACTCCAATACGACGCCATGTGCTGAAAGCAATCGTCAATTTTAATTTAAAAGTTGTATATTGTGTAACCACCTTAAGAGGGCATATTTCATAACGCAGCGTTAAAAGCAACATTTTAAAACTGTAGGTTTTTAGAAATAATTTACAAAAAAAAAAAGTATAAAAACAGTGAACCTAGACAATAATAGTTACTAGCATTCTGAGCATAGAATTCCATTGAGAAACTTACTTCTATTTAACAATCGCTACCGCCATAAAATAACGCATTTAACTGTGAAGCAAGAGCTCAAATGCATTACTGTGCGTAAGTGTTAGCTTATAAAATTGTCATTATCATTATCTAGGAATTTGCTAACTAGTTTCTCCATCCTTACTTTTAAAAATTCGTAGGTGTATATACATATTCAATTAAATTAATAATAATAAAATGTATCAATAACTAAAAAATACATATTTGTTTTACATAAAACACGTTGTATCCTACAACATGGTTGTTCTCTGTAATTTTTTTCCAGTTTAGTATGTCAGTTGGCTTTAGTGGTAGTCACCAAACTGTAAAATGCAAATTCTGACATTTACGAACCACTACGCAAAATCTATGAGTGATAAAAAAATTTCATTAGAGCAAAATTTATTCACAAAAAAATGAGAAAAATATTTTGTACAAATATAAAAATAAAATTATAAGTTTAAAATTGTTGTATACCTCACCCTTAACGTTGCGTCACCTTGCTCGGTTAATTTTTATAAGAGCACACATATATCTAAACATTTTCTGCCTTATGTTAAAGGTAATTTAATATAGGTGTAAACTAACCACGATACATTTGTTTAATTTTACGTACAATATATCGAAATTAAATTACTAATTTTAATTTTCTTTAGTTACTAGGACCTTCCCATATATAGGTAATGTAGGTATCGTAAACGTTCTTACATCAGAGTAACAAAACATTTGTAGAAGAGGAAAATAAAATTCTTGATTGAAAATTTCCTACTTACATAACTTTTTTGAATATATAAGCAGTTAAGTAATTAAAGTGGTTGATATTCTGAAATAAATATAGAACGTGTTTTACTATCACAGACGCTGAAGACCTCGATGTTAAACTGTGACCAATATCTTTTCACTTCAGTATTACAGAGTATTCTGAATGTATTACATAAATAGCTGCCAATAAGTTGTAGCTCTACACGGAATAAACAAAACTAACGTTACTCGGCGCTTAGCACAGCCTACTCTTTTTCCGTCACTTCCATACTCCATGTCAACAATAACTACTTGACGAAATACGTAACCCTCACGCCCGGTCTATTTATTGTCTATTACAATATTGTTGTCAAATCGTAAAGATATCGTATTACAATCATACTCGTAAATGCAACCTATCAGGCGTCTTTAAGCAGCGGATTTGTGCTGAGCAAAATAATATTGTTTTGTACGCCGTACAAACAAGTCATTTTAGGTAAAAAATATGACTAATTATTTTAATGCTGTTCAACTAGAGGTAAGTAAGTCTTCCTTAGGATAAACTGAACCATTACAATTAATTAAATGACAAATTTTGCGCTACTCAAGTTATTCCTCAAACTTTTCATTTGGTGGCAGTATAAAGTTTTATGTCAAATGTTTTAAGCTGGAGGCCTGTATGAAACTGACAATTTAGTAATTTGAGAGAAAAAATAACGAAAATGGCTAAAAAAAGTGTCATACGCCGAAACCTGAGGCCGCCTCCTCGCACACCTTAACAAGCTGAACATGTTGTTGCCCAGAAACAATGGGAATATATGGGGCGATGTCTTCTATATACACACCACACTCGGTCTTACCACCTGACCCACGTCTACTGAAAATTAACTAAGAAGAATAATAAAACAGATTAGCCAAATTAGGGCAGAAACCGCCCCTCACCCTACGCCGTTATTGAAAGTTTAAAAATGTTAACCCAACTGGACGTGGCGCGATGAGGTATGAGGACTAAGCTAGCTCTAGAGGTTAATAAGTTTGCATTGCTTTGCAAATGAAGAGACGGAAGAGTTGTGGGTGCACGGCATGAAGAGAGAATTCAACGGAGGGTTCCAGACGAATTTGTTATACTCAACGATAGAAAAAAAAATTGTCAGTACTTTAGAATGAGTCAAGAGTAATTCTACGAGATACTTTACTTATTGAGACTAATGATCGATCATCACAATGTACGGTTTCGGCATTCCTCACAATGTGAAGAGAGGCTACCTGTTTGTCTATGGTAAACAGAAATACTTTGTTTTAATTTGTATATGTCTTCTTTGTCAGTTGTAAGTATGAGCAAACACAGCTTTACATTTTAAAATCTCATTTCATTTTTACCCTCAGAAGCTTTAAGTAAGGGTATTAGTTTGCTCATAAAAAAAATGTGAATGATGCTGACTAATTTCAGCAGAATACTATAGAGGTATAGTTGGAGAAATCAATAAACATGCATTTTAGTGATGAAGTTTGTTAAGCACTTGTTGTATGGTTATCGTTAGCGGTGGCTAAAATGGTGGTTGGCTAACTAATAGATGTTGAGCAGGAGGTCAATTATATGTTTGAGTAAGTAGATGTCTTAACGACTGGTACATGTATGTAAAGGTAAGTTCTGATTGTAAATATACACATAAAATTATTAACGAAATAACGTAATTTACGCAAACCTTGAAACTTGTAATCCAGCCACAACAGGATCCCCAAAATTATGACTTCTAAAAACACTTCTGGATGGTAACAATGTGGCTATCATCGCTAAGAATATTGC
This sequence comes from Medauroidea extradentata, assembly GCA_003012365.1. Classification (NCBI taxonomy): domain Eukaryota; kingdom Metazoa; phylum Arthropoda; class Insecta; order Phasmatodea; family Phasmatidae; genus Medauroidea; species Medauroidea extradentata. The sequence goes on from PNEQ01119105.1 coordinate 8,622, forward strand.
CGAAATAAACTTGAAGTGTTTATTATTACATGCATTAATTAGTATGCCCTAAGGTGCCTTCATACCAAATTTGGTGCTTTTATCCGCCAGGTCACGGTAATCATGAAAAATATCTCTAAGCCACATATGACAATATCGTACAACATAAGTTAAGCTACGGATGGGATACAGGTATAGCTGTCAGGTAAAGAGTGACTTAAGTCTCCAGAAGGTGAAATTGTAATAGGTGGTTGACTCTCCCCGGGTTCTGTACTGGTAGGCATCTGGAAAAAGTCTGTCCCGTGGAATGAGGAAAATGGTATAGTTAAGCTTGGGTTGTTGTCTAGATTACCTAATGTACCAATAGTAATCAACCCTCTATGAAGACAAGCAGGAGACACCACTACATTTTCTTCAAAGTGTTTACAGAGCGAATTTGCCAAAAAAAGTCTTCAATCTTTAGAATACTACCATATTAAATACAAATATTCATGTGACATATCTTCTGGGTGAGTTTCTTACATCTGGTAGCAATAACTTTGATGGCGACATATTTCAGAAAGGGTGGTTCTTTATTACTGTGTCTTGTGTTCAGATCAGTATGAGGCCTTATTTTCTTTGAGTTGTAAATAATACACTGGCCAATGTTTGTCTTGGTTTTGTAAGATTTTTCAAATAAATGTCATTGAATCTAGTGACTTAACACTTGCAGGCAATGAGTCTTATTGGCATTGTGCTGGGAAACAGCTGCTAAATTTGAAACCTAGGTGATAACTTTTCTGACAACTGCTGCTTTGGCCAGGACAACAGCATCTTCTGAGAATTCTCGAATCTTCAGAGCTACCCTTAGCACTATTCTCATAACTTCATTGAATACGATTACAGTGCGTCCCCCATAAAACAGTGCTTGGGCTTCAGGGAAATACTCTAACAGTTGATTCTTCAGTCTTGTCTTGTTAATTTGTTTCTTGATACCCAGTTACTCTGGAGGGTTTACATACATAGAGTGGATCTCGGATACTGTAAAAAGGAGCATACCAGACTTCATGGATTCGATAATGTAAACTGAGAAAAATATATTGTAAAATCAAACAAAATTTGTTTGAAACAACGAAGTGGCGTATTCCAATACTCACAAACAAATGTATGGTATGTTTCAACCAAATTGTTTGTTTGAAAATTTGTTGTTGTTTTAAGTTTTTACCAAATGACGTGGTTGATGATGCCGTACAGATATTGTTAAACATTCTTCATTTGTGTTGAGCAACCATCATCTGATCACGAAAATAAAGTTATGTGTACAACAACTTTCATACAAATAATATTTACATGTAAATATAAATAAACTATGGATGCATACGGAATTAAACCCATAGCCTTCAACTTGACGAGAACGCATTTTAGCCCAGACCATCACGACTGTTATAAGTCAGACTAACTGACAAGTTCGCTACGCCTACAGTATCTGCTTCGACAAACATCATCAATATATAATTTTCTAATTCTAGATCAAAGGGCACTGTAATAAGATGTACATACAATGTGTGTGTTCGTAATAACACTTGGCTATGGAAAGGGCCCGCAGCACGCAATACCACACATAAAATTACAAGTAAAAAAATTAAAGCAATATCTAAAATGAAATTGAAACTGTAAACTAAAAATAATAATAACATATTGTAGGTATATTTTGGGTTCAAAATCACCCCTCTCTTGGTAATTTGTCACAATTAAGGTGTACGAAAACAAATAAGTATAAAATAAAATATATTTCAAAAATAGTATATATATAAATATATATATAACACATGCATTCATGTATAAATGTTTAAAATTGAGGCACTATCCATTATATTCGTTAGTAATTTGATAATTTAATTACAAACTAAACAACAAAATTATACAAATCACAAAACTATAGCGCATCAAGCCTTTATATAAATACTATGTTTTAATATCTGCCTAGGTGAAATTTACTAAATCCGTAAATAAAGTAATACATACGGTTCACTCAAGAAAATATGACAACAAATGCAAATAAATAAAACAGCGTAAGAAAACTGGAGATCATATTTTTAACACAAGCGTGTTTTATGGGTAAAATTAAATGTACATATTGAAAAGTATAACATCTAACGAAAAATTTAGTGTAATCAAACAAAAATATATATATTTGCTTTAAATATATGATACCAACAGAATTGCACTTCCGAAGCAAATCGATTCGAGTATTAACTTCAACGTTACGATTGGTTGTTTAACAGTATTTTTTTTTTGTTACAACAACATTAATATCGACCTTATTTATTTGTTTGTCGGAACTATCCATTTTTCTCAGTGTAACTGGTAAGTTATACGAATGACTGACACTCATTCATTTTCTCATCTGTATATTCTTCTTTTTCGTCTGGCCCACGAGTAAGGCTTCTGTAGAAATTTATAAGCTGAACCAAACATACAAGATGATATTTTGCCACCACTGCCATAATATATCCTCAAATTACTTTTGTCATGAGGTGTCAGTCATTGAGCTGTGTGATCATGGATCGAATATTGCTGCCGGTATCAAATGTTGAAACTTCATGGAGTGGACCTTCTTCTTCACCCTTCCAACAACAAAAAAAGACTTTGAACATTCAGTGCTAATGGTTTACTAGGATGTTGATCAACACTAGTTTTTTTTTTTTTTTTTTCGTTTACTTAGCCAGCTTCAAGTTATTAAACATCAGATGACAAGATTTGTGCCATGAAGCAAAATGTGAAGCTAAGTATATTGCAGTTTCATCCGTTACGAAAGACAGTTAAACTGGGAGAGCATCAATGCTGCGGAACTTTTCTACATTTTTCAGGGATGCTGCATAGGTATCTATTTTTTCACCACTTGTCCCTCGGGCCAGCAAAGGACATTTCAATTTTTCACCGGTGTCATTCTGGCACACCACGCATTGGCCCCAGTTCACATCCATGTTGATCTATCCTGGAAAAAATTAGTTATTACAATTTAGTTTGTGATAAACAGTACATACATAGTAATGAAATAAATAATAGCCTGCATCAGCCTCACGTAATCACAAATCCCACTTTCCATTTATAGATTATTTCGCAGTGAGTCTGAAATAGAAAGATTCTGATGTGAAATTTTATCGAATTTGTCAGCAACTTTGGTTTTTATTGCTTTACATGGAAATTTTATAAAAATTCCAGAGGGCTCCTAAGCTGACATTAATTAGTATACCCTAAGGTACTCTCATACCAAATTTAGTGCTTTTATCCGCCAGGTCACGGTAATTACGTTAAGTGACCCTACTATGTAGATTACAAACATTTACCGACTATCATATTGAATTTATTTTCAGCTGATTTTGTATTTGAGGACTATTACGGGGCTCCATCTGCCAAAGTACGTTCACATTTTCTAGAATATTTATGACACTAGATTTCGCCTAATGCTCTGTCAATTCTCGTCTCCAGCGGACTCGTATTAAAGTATTTTCATACCGCATCACGTACTCTATAATTCTTTCTCAGATTTCTCACTCCGCTTCGATATTTACACATCCTGTGATTCATAATAACGAACCTCTGCCATCAAGTATTAAACCTTTGCTACGTATTCTAAGAAAGTGCTCTCACGAAAATCTTGGATTTGGTTCACGGTAGGTCATTCCAACTTCTTGATGTCCTACTCTGTCATTGCTCCATCACAGAGCCTCCATCCTTACAAAGAAGCCCCTCAAACCATCATATCAAGTCACTCAAGTAATCATCTGCTTGTAGCGCTAAAATTTCGCATTGTTTATATATCCTCATGTTATATTTTACCTGTGCTCTGCCGGTTCATTTTTGACATCTCGTACTCATTGCATTGCATTATTAATTCTGTTCTGAATTCATAGCGCAGTACTAATCTATTATTATTCTTAATTAATATTTACTGAATACTCAGCTTTACGTACCACGATGGGTAAAAAATACACCTTCTGTTACAAAAAAAAATACTGAAAGATTATTCCGTATCCTTAAGTAAGTTAACAACAAAGCGACGGGTCACCTTTATACGTCTTTTCTTGTTCATGCTATGCGTCCAAAATGTGTCGCTTCTTTTATAGTAGCAATTATAGCAAAAAATAATAATTACTTTTCCATCTACTGACGTTAGAACTCATCATTTAATCACAGATATACATTGCATACACTGAAACAGACAAACCAAGCTTGGCACTGCACCACTCAAAAAGTCTGGTTATCGAACCTTCATTCTCCCTTACTAACTAATCGACCAATAATAGCGTTGTTCCGTCCTACCACGCCACGTGACAACAGTTAGCGAAACTCGTGATGTTTAGCATACAACCATCGTGGCCACTGTTGGAAACGTCATAGATCCGACAAAACTTTAATTGCTTTGGAGCATCATATATATGACTGATGTTGTATGACATCTGCACGAATATGTGGGCTAAGATCAAATTATGCAACGCATGCGTTGGATTGTTAATGGAAAACATTAAAACTTACTATACGTTAATCACGTAATTAGGTTAACGTGGTATATCTTTAGTTTATTTATTGACTGGCTTTACTTCACCCGAAGTAAAAAGAATTTCGTGCGTTATACTTTGTGCTTTTGGGGTACGGAACGGTTAAAATTGTAAAGGCAATGCCAAAAAATATTATGCTCGTGAGTTTATGGAAGAATTAATAAATATGCACGTAAGTTGGGATTAGATTATTAAGAATTGTATATTTTGATAGCAAGAGCCATTTAATTTTTATTTGCTAGATATTCGCTCAGAGCGCAGATTTGTACTTGACAACAAATTTGCTGTTTATTTGTGCGTACAGTATTAAACCCTTTGTAAAGAGATTTATAGAACGTTGGCTGACAAATTTATACAAGTTTTTGCCAATGACATCGTCCGCGTGTTTTTCAAATACGATTAAATATTTAGTACGCACGATTTTTACCTATTATAAAACACAGACTCTTTGAGTAGCGTAATAGTTTAATGATATCCAGTAAAAATTTTCTTGAGCAGTTCGTAAAAAAGGGTATTTATTATCTAAAATAAATTATAAATAACAAAATTTTCTGAAAGATAAAAGTAATTAAAATTTTCACTTCATTTTTAGGTGTCACATTCTTTCCCATATGCCTCGTTTAACTCTCTCAAACCCCCACAATCAATGTTTTGTCAGAAACTTTCGCGGGCACACGGTCAACATCGCAATGCGATGGATGGTACAGAAGGATCAAGAACGTTATAGACATACATTATATCAGCGAAACAATGTACTAAATAAAGCTGCTACACTTGTAATATTAATACTTATTAACATAAATTACTACTTTTTCTGCGCCTTTCACAGCGCCCTACATAACGGCATGTGAGTTCAACGACCCTGACCTGGATGGATGTGCGCTACGAGAGGGCAGGAAAGCCATGAAGATGGTTGTAAACGGTGAGTAAGTCGATGATTCTCTGAATTAAGTACGATATTTAAATAATATCAATACGGCTAAGTTAGATATGTTACATAACATTTGTAATACTGTGACACTGCGAGATTTTCACAATCTTATCCGAGTAACATTATCAACATATCTTCTTTTTCTACATTTCAAGACATCATTTTCACAGATAATTCTGCTGCTTAACCAAATTGTTTTCTCACAGTTCTCATTTTATTTTCCACAATAATATTGCGTGTGTTTGGTTTCTGTAACTCCCTGTTCTTTACTTTGTTGGTATTATTTATTTAGCTTATTGGGTTCATTTCCTAACGCATTTTAACTCTTCAAAAATATTCTAATATAAATTTTTAACAAAATATATGATGCAAATGTTGTATTATTTACTATTTTATCTAGAACAAATTTTTGGCAATATTAAGAATATCAATCTAAGGTGCTTGATGATTCGAGTATTACGTGACAAAATAAATTATATTATGCCCAGCCAGTTAGGAAAGCGTCACGGTTTACAGAAAATACACCCCCACCTCTTCGAGAAGATGTTTAATGTTTAAATTGCATATCCGATTGTTAATATTGCAGTTTTCCGAAGTTCTACAATATTAAAGTGAATAATTCTATTTTTCCGCTGATGTAACATATTATCATTTACTTAACTCCCCACTAAGCAGAAAATTAAATAATGTAGTACTTAACGCCATTACTGAATTGGGAAAGTATAGATCCTAAAAAGTTTATAATTGCACCGCATTAGACAATTCCGTTCGCAATAGTACGTAACTTTAAAATGAGCAATAGAATTACTGAACCCTTTATTGTACCTGGAAGCCTTGCGGTAATAATTAAATTGGTTTAATGATAGAGGCACCTGGACGCTTTACAAATGCTTCACATGAAATATGGAAAGCGACACCGAGACGAAACACACACAAGAAGTATAAAACAGTATCCGCACTGTCCTAAATATTATTTGTTAAAAATACTGTCAGTAGGTCAAAGATACTGATTATATTACTGTGCGTTTTTATGTGTTTATGTTTTCTTTGAAATAATAAATAACTGGGTTTTATTCACATAATTTAATCGAACACAAATTATAGTAGACACTGTTGTTATATTTGCGACACTGTAGTTATTTGAAGATTTTGATGAAACATAACGAGGAAATTTTTTTTTTCAAGTATTTTAAAGAAGCTACTCGCATGCAAATTTTACTTAAATAATTAGTTTACTTGAAAAAATTAATCGTACACGATATTTAAATTTCTCAGAGTTATTTTTCGCCATAACTTTCACACTTGTGTAAAATGGAAAACATTTCCTACTAGAACGATGAAACCGTGCTTTTGAAAACAATTGCGAGAGAACTGACTGTCGCACTCGTAAGCTGCAGTTTCACTAAGTATTTCGCTGTTTCAGTGCGATGAAATAATATATTTTGTCCAACCCAGTCAGTATATTAGAAGGGGGTAGGTAAGAGATAGATGTAGGAGTCTAATGTGTACCTGAATCTTTCCAGTTCCATTGTTACAAGGCGCTTAAATTTACAGCTCGTGTTTCGAATTACACAGATAATACTGGAAATAGTGCCAAAATGTATATACAATATTTTCTCCAAGTAAGTAATGATATCTTACGTTTACATAACTTTACATGTTTTATTATAGCGATCCTTTTTAAGTAGCCTTTTTTTTCGAAATTAAATGTTTTTGGGTTAGAAACATTATAGAAGATTTCTATTAAATGCATCAGAAAATATTGTATGTTTTGTTCAGACTGTACTGTTTGTATTTGAGCATTGACAGTTAAAAATGGAGTATTTAAGTATAATTTCTAGAACATTTAACAGATTGTTAATGATACCCGGTGTGAAAAGTGCCACTTCTGTTAACCACACGTAGTAGTTCAACTGTCAATTATCATTTAAACAGCGGCCCACTTTTACATGGAGGGTTTTGTTTATAAATAAGAACGGAATAACCCCTTGCGTGTGGTTTTACTCTTTGTGAACTATTCTGTATAGGTCTACGCTTGTGTATGCCTATGGCAAAACAAAATGTATACAAGTTGTCCCATAAGACCGGTCTCATAGGAAATGTCCGGTCTCACATAGAAAATTCAAATAGGTGAATGTAACGAAACGTTGTGAAGAACAACATTACTGCTGCATGCCGCTCCATCCCGTCTGTAACGTTGCATCGTGTACAAAGCATTTTTAACCGTCGTATGCGCATGTGCAAAGTACATCGCGGCCAACAATTTGAACACTTTCGGTCGTAATGACACATAGATGATAACACATTGATGTTGTTTTACGCCAACACACGACATCACTATTAAACCATTTCATATTTCACCAATTTCTGTTTACTCTATGAGACCGGACTTATGGGATACTTGTATGTTCGAACAAAATTGTTGTAAGCTGTACAGCCATTTTATAAAAATGGGATGTCCAGGTAGCATAAATCTAAGCCACTTCCTGCTAATTTTTATAGACGCAGTGATAACGTTCGCTTATTGGCCGTCACACTTTCCTGATTCCGCAAGAAGAAAGGAAAAAGAAGAAGAATGTGACTGGCACTAATTTGTTGAATATGATTTAATCGTAACCAGTGAAAAATAGATGGAAATATAGACATTTCAGTGATTTTGGAAGCAATAAACTTCTTCTTCTTCCTATCCAATATTAGGCCATTGTGGTTAGTGACGGTCTCATTTCCAAACTGAAAAATAAATTGTAGGAAGTCTTCCCTGCTGAATTGTTGTTGTGAACACAAAATAAATTTGACGTGACCACAATAGTTTAGTGGTGACAGCAAAATGATTTTTTGGGAGCAAAAAAATAAATTTTGCCGGGCAAATACCAAAAAAATATTTTGTAGCTGCACAAAATATTTTTTCTGTACATCTCTTTGCTACTAAAACATGTTTGTCACGTTTTCCCCCCTCAAGACTTGCAAGCAAAGCTTCTGATTAGTTGCTGTCCTATATTTTTGCTTGAATAGTCATTAGTTTTTTTTTCCCTTACAATTATATAGTCCCTTATCAGAACAGCAATGCAGCAGGTCCTCCTTACGTGTTTCAGTCAGTGTACCAACATTGTTTTCCCCGTGATAGCTCTAAAGGTAATGGTTGAAGACTGGAGCTAGAGATACACGACGAGAAAACCCATCACGAATACCGCACATGAATTTTCTAGGCACCTGACATAGTGCGGGGTTTGTCACAGGAGATCAGAAGTACCGCATACCAAAACTAGAGCCGCTTGTCATCGAGGAACTGAAGGTGGACCAAGACTCTAGCGCACGTGCCATCGGCTTCTCCTTCGTCGCCTACAACTGCACTGTATGGGGCATGTCGGACGTCAAGATAAACGCCATCCGGTGAGTAAAACTTCCTTACATCTCGTCTGCTGATCTCACGTTGGAGCTGCAGTTGGCGCTGTGGCTAGAGCGCTCGCCTACACAATGGCGATCCGGGTTCGGTTCTCAACAGTGTGCTGGACGATACCGCTGGTTGGTGGGTTTTCTCGGGGATCTGACGTTTCCCCTGTCTCTTCATTCTGGCACTGATATAAACTCACGATCTGTTATCCCTCACCAGCATTTAAAACACTTATTAAGTGCTGACCAAAACTCTATTGTCACAAGTTGCAATGAGTGAATATATATATATATATATATATATATATATATATATATATATATATATATATATATATATATTTTTACTTTTCTACACATTATAAGTAGACGAAAAAAGTTTACAGTTTATGGGATACTTGCAACCTGTGTATTTATCACTTCAGGTTTAAATAAGTATAACAGTTTTAAATCATGGTACACAGGTTTGTAGTACTGATTTTATCAAATGACACGATAAAAAAGTTGAGTACTAGCCACCACGTATAAAATAGTTAGCTATGTTTGACTTACGTTTATCAAATATTTAGGGAACAGACGTTAGTAGCGCAAAAATGGTTGTACAACTTTGAATATCATATAATGTACATATAAACCAGTTTTTATTGCAATTTCTTGTATCTCTAACTACTTATAAGATTATCAGATTTAAATATTTTAAAATTGCGTTCCTCAAATTAATATTACGTCGTTTATATATTCTCAAGCACTAGACAAACGTATATTAATACGCACACAGTAACGTATTCACCATTACACGAAATTGATTTTTGACTCACAAATGTGTTAGAAATTAAAAAATTTCCTTTTCAATATGATGAGATGATAACAGATTTATGATGTTGGTTTCTTTGTATTGATAAATATATATAAGTTCGGGTAGAATAAAATCTGATATGGTATGTCCTTGTGTCGCTCAAGTGTCGTCATTAACTTAAAGGTGACCAGCCTGGTAGTTTAGGGTCTTTAATTCAGAAGTTTGACTTTAAAGTAACTTTGACGTACATAAATATTCGCCCATCATATTAAGAAAAAAGAGAGAAAAACTAAAGTATGCGAAGTTCGAAGCTTGTCGTTGAAAAATAAGGTTTTGGATGCGGACTCGAAAAAACGTCAAGTGGTTAGAGCAAGTAAATAGACTCCTGTTCAGTGTAAGTGAATTATTGGTGATTTGGAATAAAGTGAACACTAAAAAAAGCCCTGATTAATTTCTCTTTCCTGCCAGTTTATACCTTTCCGCCGAATGTAAACACAAATAATGCCACTTGCTTTTATTTGCATAGGGTCGTGCAGTGTTTACAACTACATTAAACTACTCCGCTAAATTTTAGCTACAATATCTACTCATTAAATGCACGGGGGCTGAATATAAGATATAAAAAATGTTATCTTAGTTATAAATACCTGCGAGTTAATGTCTGGTTTCTCTCCATCGTCTAATCTAAACAACACGTACTATTGCCGTTACGAATCTCGTAAACGAGGGCATATTTTATTTGAATTAGTAACACAAAACCGCCACTAAAACAGACATGACACACGCAATTCAATAATTCAAGTTTCGTTCACGAACAACGACGACGCACTTCAGAAAATATAATTGACGTATGTGAATTAAAAAGTATGTTGTTTCTAGGCCGGCAAACGTAAAACATAATTTACAGATTACCGATGGTTTCACATAATTTCGGCAATGATACTCAAAGTAATTTTCAATACTTTTGAATGTGTATATATGTACAACGGACAAACGCACGCAAATGATGTAACTTGGGGGGCGAGAACCTAACTCTGATGCCACCTATTGGAGGAGTTTTGAACTGTCTGAAGCGCAGAGCAAGCTGTAACGACCATGGCGACTCGAGGTCGGCGATAGCGTCACATTATTCTCGCGCTAATTATGTCTAATTATACTGTAAGTATGACTGTCAATAAGATCAAAAGTAAATATTTTGAAGTACATTAAATACAGACAGGTCGATTTCATCATATGTTCTTTCACTAATGTTGTATTCAAATAGGAAAATACACGGAACTACGTACAATAAATCGCTACCAACCATACAAGCAGTAAAGTAACTCTTGTTAGTGGTGATGTATATGCAGTAACGGCTAGTGATTATTTTCAAAGGTTAAATCTTTAGTGCTCACTTTATTCTGAATGACCTATAGTAGTGGTTGAAGAGGAGAGTACGAACTCTCCGCCACAGTCCTTTTCCTGCAAGGTACTCTATAAGGCGATAAACTAGAACTTCCTTAATTGAATATGTCTCAGCAACCTTTAAAAAATATATATGACTGCCTGTTAGATTTGTGGACAACTGGGAGTGGATTAATATCTTTCGTCACACACAATAGAGATAAACATGAAGACAACATCACTATAGCAAAACAGATAAGTAATAGTGCAACAGTCTGTTGCACTAACACAGTAATCAATATCTTGCACGTACGTTACGAATACATAGATGAAAACGCAAACGAATAGCAACTCAGAATCGTTGAAACTACAGCTGTAATTTGTACGATATGACCGCCTACCTTCATAGTCATTACTTTCATAAGGGACACCAGGTGCATCTGTGGCTAGGAAATTTACTTCTTCCTGAACTCTGAGGATAGGAGGTCACATGCAGAGTCGTATAAATGTTACAAATGGTAGCGGAAGACTACATTGCACACCATTTCATATTATGTTATGCAAATGTACTATATACTGTTGTGAACGAAAGTGCGTGTGTGGGTTGGAATCGTGCTATGAAATATATCATTATTTATCACAAATGCCATTATTAGTGCCTAAACAACTTCCGTGAAACTTTAGGAAAAATCAACGTGGACTTTGACGAACTTGAGGAATTTTACCGATTCCAAAGTACAGAACGTGTAACAAGGATTATCTACATCATCTGTTGAGAATTAGTTTCAAGGGAGCCCGCATTCCCTCATCCAACCAAAGAGAAAACCAAGAATAGTATGGACTTTGAATAAAATATGTGATGAAGGCATTTAACACCTAGCGTACTCAATAACAGTGAACTGTAAATTGTCTTAGCTCAGTGTAAAGAGCGCACGCAATATGCTCGTATGATGTCATAGTAATTCCCGTCGCAAAGTCTTGCACGGGATACGAACCCGTAACGCCACCCTTCCCACACTACAAACTTTATACAATACTTGAGTGAATGCTTAAGGGTAGGCCGTGATAATTCTTTCGTATTTACAGACCACGGTCGTAGAAGAACAGGTCTGGACACTCGCATATCTTCCAATGTATTTTGCTTGACCCCCTTGTTGTTTGGCTGTGGTTCGTCAAGTTACCGAAAATTGTGTACTTTTTGGCGCTATAATCCGTGCGGTCGGACTCAAACTCCACCCACTTATTTCCATTGTTAACATTATAAAGTAAATAAAGATTTCTGGAGCCATGTTTTAAAATTGTGAGCAAAGGAAGTATTTCATAAATTGATAAAAAGTACGTTTTGATCAATTTTTTATCTTAGTGGGAGGGAAGTGGGCGTATTTTGAGTCGACCGCCCTGGTTGCAGCGCCAAAAACGTATATCACTATTGTGGACTTAGTAAACTGCAGTCAAACAACAAGGGGGTCAAGTTTCCAGGCGAGTGTCCAGACCTGTTCTTCTACGACCGTGGTACAGACTACAGTCCAAAGATGTTTTATTAATCAGTAGGTTGAATTATTTATCCGTGATCAATCTCTTTTTCCGGAGACTGTAACATTTTACTGCTTTCAACGTCCTTTACTTTTGAATATAATACATTCCAGAATTTTTATTTCTGGATAATTTCATAAGCTTCATTCTTATCAAAAAATCTTCTCGATATCTCAAAGCATATAAGCAGTACAGATGATTATTTGTAAACATATTTCATTTTCTTTAAACAGCTTTCAAGGACGAATTAAAATAACCCTGAATTTTTTGTTGTATTTACGTAAGATTTATTTCAAAGCAAAAACCATTTCAATATTCCCGTTGGTTTAGGAGATAAGTGGGATTTATTAAAAACACGTTTTATTATTTTTTTTTAAGATCTTTCAAGGAAGAATTTTGAAATATTCTAAAAATAAGTTTTAGATATTTACATAAGTATAATTTTAAAGAAAAATCGTTTCATTATCTGAAATGGTTTAGGAGAAATCACGGATTAATGAATAACACATTTTACAGCTTTTCACCTCCTTAATTTTCGAATTTCGCAAAATCGAAAAATTCGCTGATACGCATTTCTTTGGGAAATATCATGAAGTTAAAAAAATTATGATAGCTTTCCCGGTGAATGAGATATGAGGGATTCTCTGAAAACACATTTCACCCCTTTTCACCCCCTTAGTTATCGAATTTCGAAAAATCCATTCTTAGCGGGAAAGCTTCCTTCGAAATTTCATGGTTCTAGGTCCAGCGGTTTGGGCTGTGCGTTGATGAGTGAGTGAGTTAGTTGGTGAGTGAGTGTGTCAGAACACTTCATTTTATATATTAAGATTTACCCTGCTTTCCGAAGGAAAAAGTAGCTCATGAGATCACCTTCCTGTCTGCGTTATTGTGTGTATCTGTACGTGTGTGTGTGTGTCCTTAAAAAATCTCATTTTGAACCAGTAAACCGAATTTCATAAAACCTTGTACTCATACAGTATTTATTTACCTGACTTGACTTTTATATACTTTGTTTACGCTGTTTTTATATTTTCATTTTAACATTATTGTTCATGCTATATATTTAAGGAACTATATTTTAGAACTAGGCCTACATCAAACATAGTACACAAATAAGACTACAAAGTTGACATATCTTTTGTTTATTTCGTTCATCCTGTGGTTATATTTTAGGTTAACGTTTGGTCGTTAGTGAGCTTACAGAAAATAATTTTAGTAGTAACTAACTCCAGGAATTGATAAACTGAATAAATGGACATTAACACTTAGATAATTCCATATATACATGTTAAGCTGTTTGACGAGTTGTATAGGTACTATGGCGTGAGCAGTTCCAGAAAGTATGTTAATGTGATTATTTCAGTGACAGTGTATTGTTTTGTGCTGTTGGCTTTGGAACACTATAATGTAATGAAATGTTGAATCAAAAGGTTTGTAGCTGTTAAAAGAGGAAACATAAGAAATTCAGATTTATTCGTGAAGGAGGCGGAATAATTGTATCTATAACTGGATGATGACTTCCGGAACCGACTTCGCATCAGAACCTGATCCATCACGGAGGAGGGGCCAATACAGCGAGGGATCTCATATTTCTACACCTCTGTCTGCATCTGGTACACTCCTTCCTATTAGCCATAGCTGCTACTTAATCAAATTTTCTGAAAATTCACCGTATTAACATGCCAAAATCATTACCATATACACATTAACTTGGACAGTAAAATGTCAGCCAAAATTTGCGTTGTTGGGTGAAGAACTATTATAACCAAATAAGTTCATAAGCCAATGGTATTTTTGCTGACAAGTTACCGGTATTTGTGGTATAGTGCTTAACATAATTAGAATTTTTAATTCCTAATTACGTTACGTTCTCACACTGTACTGACTTATGTGTCCAAGGAAACAATAAACACTAAGTTTTGATTTCACATGCTTTTTCAAAGTAGTTTGAACCTTAATTTAATATGTAGGATTTTGACAATGTTGTGTCTTTATGTGTGATTCTCCAACTCGTACTAGAGCGCAAGTACCATTTTTATATTTAATTATGTTGCGGATACTACTCGGTACTACGTCCAGCTAGCGGGATACATTAATTAATAAGGTACTTGCCGGTGGGAGTTGGAATAATACCGGTTTCCTAAGTACTACATTTCTATATTTAAAAAATTGCAGAATTTATATATTTTAAGCATAGTATTACGAATCTTAGGAAATATTTTTCCAGAATATCATTAAACTTGGTACACATATACTGCGTACAAAGTTGACTTAAAATTTACGTATTTAGTTAATTCTGTGTTCGTATTATGAAAATGGTTGCCATTATCATATTTTTTAACGTAGTGTTACATATATCCGGAAACATGTTTCAGAATTTCATCAAACTTGGTACACATATACTATATGCAAAGCTGACTTGTATTTGTGCATTTTGTTTATACAATGTCCATATTTCTAAAATGGTGGTATTTTTATATAGATTTTACGATGGTATTACATATTTTAGCAAACATTTGCCAGAATTTCAACAAACTTGGTGCCGTTTTACATTTTGGCGTAGTATGCTATATTTTTTTAATTTTGTTTAGGGATTTCATAAAACTTGGAACATATATAGCCTACTGCATAGCCTACAAATCTGATTGGACTTCTATATTTTTAGATTATCACGTGTTCGTATTTTTATAATGGCGATCATATAATATTTGTTGCTTAATAGGACAGATTTGGGGAAATATTTTCCGAAGTTCATTAATCTTGGCACGCATATTGTAGTTATTTAGCTGACTGGACTTTTGTCTATTTGAATCATCCTTTGGTAATATTATATGGTCTGGGCCATTTTTTATCTCTATAGTAGAAATACATCTCAGAATTTTTTCCCCTTAATTTAATTAAACTGGGTATGGGCGTATTTCTGTGTAAGCTGACTCTTTTTGTATATGTCGTTGATCATATGATTTAAGAAATATTATTATTCAATATTACTAGATGTACTTAAACGATTTTAACTTTTAGGATTAATTTGCCCACGCCTTGATGAAAGTAGGCTTATCAGTTATGCTGGTATATTCTTGTTTTTAATTTTTTATCATAATTTTAATATCAACTTCGCTTACGAACTCATTAAAAAACGATGGTTTAGAAATTATGATCTTATATGGTTACTGTACAGTATTTTCAGTCGATTTTTTTTTTTTTTGGAAAAATTTAAAATACTTAATGAACAACTATAGGATAGTAAGTTTTGTACTGACAATAATTATTTAGTTTCAATTATCTGCTTTCGAGTCCTTTACAAGAACATCAAATAACTTACGTAATTTTCAAGATAGCGGCTGGAGCACATAACTGATTTG
Organism: Medauroidea extradentata; assembly: GCA_003012365.1. Lineage (NCBI taxonomy): Eukaryota > Metazoa > Arthropoda > Insecta > Phasmatodea > Phasmatidae > Medauroidea > Medauroidea extradentata. The sequence goes on from PNEQ01119105.1 coordinate 24,537, forward strand.
CCGAGATATATTTCGAAATAATTTATTCTGCATACTAACCAATTTTTGCTCATTTCAAAACTCTCATATTTGTTTTACCCAAGGAACAAATTTAGGCTGAGTTTATGGGTCATGCATTTAATGTAAACAAATTTTTCTTAACTTTACCCGTATTTCAAGTATATTCTTTGCAATAATAAGCGTTTATGCCGTATATGTAAACCATGTATAAAATGTATTTTGTTAAAACATCCAATCTATGTTTATTCTAACCTTTACCTCTGTGATTGCAACACGCTGCGATAAGACTTAATTGTAGGTAAATGTCTGAAGTCTAATAACAGAAAATTTAAATTCTGTATTTTAATGTTTTACTTGCTTGTTTTCAGTTTCGTATACGGGATGAGTTAGGACTAAGTGTGTAATTTTTGTGATAATATTTAATGAAAAATTAAGACAATGCTATTTTTTTGCACGTAAAGTGAATTATAAGTGATTCGGAATAAAGTGAACACTCAAGAAAGTCTTGATTAATTTCTATTTTCTGCCTGTTTATAACTTTCCGCTGCATGTAAACATCAATATTGCCACGTGCTTTTACTTACATAGGATCGTGCAATGTTTAAAACTATATTAAAATGCCCCGATACATTTTAGGTACAATATCTACTCATTAAATGCACGGGGCTGAATATAAAATATAATAAAAAGTAACCTTATTTATAAATACCTGCGAGTTAATGTCTCATAACGCTGGTTTCTCTCCATCGACTAATTTATACAACATGCACTATTGTCGTTACGAATCTCGTAAATGCTGGCATATTTTATTTGAATTTGTAACTCAAAACCACCACTAAAAAAGACATGACACACGCAATTCAAGAATTCAAGTTTCGTTTAGTTCTACTGCCACGAACAACAACGACGCACCACTTCAGAAACAATAAAGAACGTATTTTCTTAATATTTGAAATAAAAAATATGTTGCTTCTAAGCTGGCAAACGTAAAACATAATTTACAGAATACCGATGGTTTCACATAATTTGGCAATGATATTTATAGTAATTTCCAATACTTTTGAATCTCTATATACGCACAACGGACAAACACACGCAAATGATGCAACTTGGCGAAGCGGCGAGAACCTAACTCTGATGCCACCTGTCGGTGGAACTTTGAACTCTGTGAAACGCGGTGCGAGCTGTAACGTGCAAGATGACGTGAGGTCGACGATAGCGTCATATTCTTCTGGCGCCAATTGAGTCTAATTATACTGTATGTAGAAATGACAATAAGATCATAAATAAATATTTTGAAATACATTAAATACAGAGAGGTCGGTTTCATCTGATGTTCTTTCACTAATGTTGTATTCAAATAGGAAAATACACGGAACTACGTACAATAAATCGCTACCAACCATACAAGCAGTAAAGTAACTCTTGTTAGTGGTGATGTATATGCAGTAACGGCTAGTGATTTTTTTCAAAGGTTAAATCTTTAGTGCTCACTTTATCCCGAATGACCTATATACTGTTAGTTATACTACCCTGAAAGTTAAGTATAGAATTTATTGCATTAATTAAACAGTAAAATGCCAATTTGTGTTGAATAATGACACATTAAAAAGCGTGCAAACAAAGAAGACCAAGCATTTTCCGGATTATTTTTAATGAATTACATTTATAGTCGTTTTCAGGGTAGCAATACTGTCACCATATTCGCTTTCACAATATTCACTTTACGGAATACGTTTTCGGATAAATTTTTATAACCTATCACCATGAAAAAATGTTATACTCCGTACTGAACTTATATGTATGATATACGTACGTATATATATAAATATATATATATATATATATATATATATATATATATATATATATATATATATATATATATATATATATATATATATATATATATATATATATATATATATATATATATAGGCCTATATGCATACCTACACAACATGCATACATACACCCATATATGCCTGCTCTTCTGGCGTACGAAGAAGAGCCCATTATTTATTTAAATTTTGTACTTTTTCGTCCTCCTCCAGTTCGCTGTGCACCCCTCCCCCTCATTTTTTATTCTGAAACCTTCGCGGGCGCATGAACAACTCACGAAAGTTTTCTTTTAATAAATATCTTGGGTACCCCACTCTGTCCGTCTATTCCGTTTTTCCCCTTTCTCCCCACCCAATTGTTTTGGTAGAAAGCTGCGCGGACAGCTGCACTTACCACAGTTTCAACGCAATCGGGTGAATCGCATAGGAAAAGCATATAAGAAAACAAACATTATAAATGTATTATTGTAGATTTTGTACTATCAACTAAAATTTATTTACCCCGAACAATACAATTCAGGTGATATAGTTCGTTTAATATAAACGTTTATTTCATTGTTTACGCATAATTTTTCGTTGTTTGTTATATTCAATAAAACGAGCATTTGATTTTACCAAAAATAGTAGTTCCTTTCATCCATACAAACGCTTTATACTGTTACATCTATTTGCTTATACAATCACATTGTTTTAAGTTAACCATATACGTGATGTCCAGAAACAGCCGTATAATATGCACACTACTTGAATCGTGGGCTAAAATGATATGAAAACATTACTGGCAAAATGTTGTACGATAACACTGTGCAACATAGCACGATGCAAGTCCTATCTTGGGAGCCAAATATATTTTACCTATCTTACCTATACTTTTCTGACCATCGCATTATGGGCACAGTTTCAAATACCAAGAATTCCAAACATAATTATACGCTTACTTCATGCAGCAAACATAAAATAATACATGGACGTGGACCGCCCGAGGGAACATTCTTCTTGCAGTGTCGCCACATTGCGCTAATAAAATATGGTCGTAAAACATTTGCATTAACATTTTCGTCTCCAGTTTAGTCCAGGATTCACGTGTTGTGCTTAACATAGACAAGTTTCTGGACACCTATATATGACTTATATACAGATCTGGTCAAATGTACCAAAGTGAATATAGTGTGAAAAGAAACGGATCGTTTGTAAGAGGCGAAACATATTCTATAAAGTCGTTGTTCTAAGATGGCGGTTATTTGGTATTTTATATGTACGTCTTCACGGCTTTAAAGATTGGTAACGTAGAGAAAAAATAGCTGCTAAAGCGTGAAAGAAAACATGACTAAGATTTCTTTAACATATATGATAATTATGTTGAGTATTGACTTTAATGTCTTGCTGTGTAGTATGGGTAAGTAAAATGAATAAAGATAACTATAACGTTTAAAACATCTGCCTAGTACACATGAGTTTATTTCTAGATTCCGATTCCGCTACCTGTCTTTTGTCATGTATTGTGTAAAATCATGTAAATGCTGCGGAGAAGAAAACGGCAACAATTCGTAGTCAACCCGAATCACGGGTAGTCGAAATCATTAAGTTACTTTTAACCACTAACACACGTGTATATATATATATAGAATATAAAAATGAATCGCAAAATCTGTTGGTAAGCGCATAACTCAACAACGCCTGGACCAATTTGGCCAATTCTTTTTTTTAAACGTTCGTTGAAGTTCAAAGATGGTTTTTACGGCGAGAAAAATTACAATAATTGCCGGAAAAAAAGAGAAAAAAACCTAAAAACAGTAGAGTCAATTTGAGCTTTATTGCTATTGTTGTTTAAACAATGTAGGTATGTTCCTGTGATCGAGGCTTTAACCATTCACTCAGGTATTGTATAAAATTTGGGGTGTGGGAGGGGTGGGGTTACGGGTTCGTATCCCGTGCAAGACTTTGCGATGGGAATTACATGACATCATACAAGCGTATTGCGCGCGCTCTTTACACTGTTATTGAGTACGCTAGATGTTAAATGCCGGGCAGCTGTTTTGCGGTGGAAGCCGCAGCCGGGCAGCTGTTTTATAGAGAAATAAAGATGAATTTAAAAAAGTACGCTTAGCGCAGTGGACTGGACAAATCTGTTTGTATTTGATGTTTTAAAGATAAACAGTGAATATAGTATCACCATCAATTAACACGTAACTAAAAGTTAGTTACTCTTTTCCATAGTACACGCGGGCGAAGCCGCAAAGGGACAGCTAGTGTATATATATATATATATATATATATATATATATATATATATATATATATATATATATATACAAACATAACATTCATTCTGATGTTAAAGTGTTATAGTGGTTAAGTGCGCTGTCGACAAGGAGAAGCGCGTGAATTACAATTAGCGCATGCTACATTTTATTTACAAAAATTACTTGAAACTATTATTTGTATAGTAGCAGCAACGGGTCAAGCTCTAGATTTTACTTGGGGGGGGGGGGGGGCTCAATTACTTAAAATGTTGCCATGCCTACTCCACGAGTCAAATAAAGAGGGATCCAGGGGTTCTCTCCTGAAAAAAAATTTAGTTATTAAGGTGCAAGATGTTGCTATTTAAGGCGTTTCCTAAACCAAAAGTGAAGATAACTCTTCAGAATTTGGATAAATCAAACACTAAAGGCCAAAATGAAGAGGGGCTGCAGGCCCCATGTCATCCCCTCCCTTCCTAGATCCGCCACTTTACAGTAGTAAATATAGAAATATAATTTTCATGATCTGAAAAATGAAGTATTTTAAACATAGTATATTTTAACCATTGCTGAAACAAATCTTTTATATAACAATATCTATATGTTATTATCATCGTAATTAGGTTAAGACAACAATTCTTAAAACAAGTTATTTAATTGTGACAAACCTTATAATTAGTTGCATGTACTCAAACGTACTAATTGGTTGTCTCAAACAATTTTTTATATAATAATATTTTGTCTAATAATGTATTTTACTATTACTGCCATTGCGTTTGAAATGTTCACATTAAAATGAGTATTTTCTGAGTTTAATTTAATTAGCTTGTGTAAGTTTTTCACCTTTCACAAAGTTTTAGTAACAACTTTAGTTTCAATTGTATTAACATATTAAATAGCTCAGCCTGCCACTATATTTTTTGAGAGTTACTTAAAATGTGTACAAACTTTTGCGAATAGCGTAATTGTAAAGAATTACTATGACACTAGTAGGAATTTTCCCCAGTGTTTGGAATTGTTTGTAGCCGTCCAGAAGCAAATGCACAATAAACACACCACACGAATCTTTGGCTGAATTGAAGATGAAAATGTTAGTGGCAACATTTTACGTGTACAATTTTGCAACACTGCAAGGTGATAGTTCCCGCTTGCGCTCCAATTCCAGGTATTATTTCACGAATGTTAAGTCATTTAAATGTAGAATCATGTTTGGACTGCTTGGGAATTTAACCGGGACTTATAATATGCAGGCAAGGAGAGAAAGATAAGTACGATAAGTACAATGTCTGTGTAGCGCTATGTTGCCACATTGTGCACCTAAAATGTCATCGTACAACATTTCGCCATTAACATTTTCGTCTCTCATTTAGTCCAGGATTCGCAAAGTGTGTTTTTAATGTGTTATATTCTGGACACACAGTAATAGTATGTAATATGTATGGGAATATATTACGCTATTAATAATGTGTGTACTGTGCTTGTATTTTTTTCGGTAGGATTGGCAAAAAGACACATCACAACGAGTATGACCTTGAGTTCCCACGGCTGGAGGTCAAGGCGCACTACAAGGCGACTGGAAAAGTACTTCTGCTGCCTATTACAGGGACAGGCGTCGCCAACATTACAATCAGTGAGTAAAGCACATTATCACACGTAGTCTGACCAGCCCTGCAACTACGCTAATATCTCGTCTCTGCATATGGTTAGCACTTAAAGTAACTTCCTCAACCTCACGTTCAAATTCCAGTCAATGAGGCATCTTATTCTGGGAGGCATCATTTCCAGTTGGGAATCCGGGAGAACCAAAGCTCTGCACGGATTTTTTAAATTACACTACGCCCAATTCGCAGTGGCTGAATAAAGCCTGCTTCTTCAATCCATGTTATTTTGGTTGTGTTTTCTGTTTTAATATAAATTGCAGTCGGTGCTTACGATGGTGATGCCCTTGAGTTCGTGCCCAGCTCTGTCGTTACTTGCTTCCGCCATAACTTGCTACAATACTTTTAGTAACTTTTCTCTCTGTTTTATAATAATTACTTTCTGTATGTATATCTATTTTCCAACTGGAAAAGTTGATGGGCATATGTAATTGACTACTACATATGTAGGAGATTGTATTTCTTAATTTATTTGTCTGATTCTTTAACATACTTTTTGGTCACTAACCACTCAGAATAAGAATAATTCGATCGTAAGGACAAGTATGTCCATTGAAAGCCCTATGCTTTCAATATATATATATATATATATATATATATATATATATATATATATATATATATATATATATATATATATATGTGTGTGTGTGTGTGTGTGTGTATGAATTTCCAACGTATTGCACAGTTAAGAAATTAAGATGTAAAAGTTACGTGAAAAATTTCAATTTAAAAAAAATAATATTGTCATTGTTATATTTTTACAATTACATTATTCATGAATTTAAACTGAAGTGTTATTTAATGTATTGACTAGCTAGTTGTAACTGATTGCTTTGGCAACATAAAAGGACATTTAAACAAATTATATGTAATTTTAACTTAAAACTGTATTATTGTTGCAAGTCATCACTTTACTATAGACAACTACGTTACCGACAGGTAAGTTCAGTACCGTAAGCTACTGAACGTATTTATAAATGCTATATTTTGCTCATGCGTTGATGTAAAACACACTATCTGTAGCGGGCGTTCGGATTTTGTACTTTAACTTGTAAAACGTTCTAATAAATGCAGTTATGGATACAAAATGTTGTTTCCAGAATATGTAAGTTCAAGCTGGCAACAACCGAGACAACTATTTCAATAAACTAGTGCAGCTTAAACGTACTTATTAATCATTAGTGCCGTTCTAATGGTCCGTAGTAAATTAGAGAGATTGTGGTAAACGTTGTACGGCGAATTATATTAAAGGCAGTTTATAACGGAGGTACACAAAAAAAAATACTGTAAATGTCGTCTTACACGTTTCCACTAGTGACTGACTACATTCTCGCGATACGTATCGTTATAACCCTCCTGATGTTGTGAAATTCACCAATTTAAAAATCATACTCCACAACGAATGAAAGGAACCGAACAAAGCCTAAAAAAGAAAAGTATTGTGTAATTGTTTGCACTGTTATCGTTCTCTAAATGCAATATTGCAAATAAATTATATCATAAGTTAGTAACAACCTGCAGTTATGTGAGTATTATACATTTATAAATGAGTGCCCTAATATATGGCAGTAAAGATGAAAAATTAGAAATAATTTCAACAATTGATTTTAATAACACGTTTGAAAGGTTGTATTGAATTCTTTTTCAAGTTTCTGTGTACCTAAACATTCTCTATGAAATTAATACAAAGGCTCAACCACAATTACTTTCATATACACAACAATTTTACCAGTTTAATTTATGTTGCTTATGAAATCCATGCCATATACGTAATTACACTATTTACCATAGTCAAATCATCCTCTAAAATGTTTATCAAACAATAACGTAGGTTGCTGTGTCCAGTAAGTTGTTATTTATGGGAATTATAAGTACTCGACCAAATGTTCTTCTGATAAACATACAATAAGATGCCCAAATCTTGTTGAACAGAAAACAATTATACATTTATTGATTTCGAAGTGGTAAACGTATTGCTGGGTATTTCAGTAATTTCATTATTCTAATAATTAACAAAATAAATACTACAACTACGATTTAAACAAGAAGTAAACAACATATCTAATTACCCTACATTCATCCACGTGCATGAAAATTAAACCCTGAATGTTATAACGTGTCGCATACACTTAGCAATATGTAACATCACCTTAATTTATTATCGTGCTATCTTTAAACTTGGTCGCCCTAAAACATTACAGACTACTTAAAGCAAAGTTTTGATAATATATTTAGCATATAATTATGTTTTTTATGGTCAAGTTATTACAATACTTCATTTAGAATTATGCATAAATGTAAAATCATTGAAATGGGAGGATAAACATTACTAAAAACACAACATGAACCAACCACATTAAAAATAACGTTACCTTACATAATAATAATTCTGTAGCGAGTCTGAAAATAAATTTGGAAAACAGTTTACAGATATTACATGCAATGAAAAAAAGTTCAAAGGTTGAACATTTATAAAAAAATTAATAATGCATGACCAAAGTACATAAAACTGAAGTGATTTCAAAAATATATTTACGGAAAAATCAATATACATTTAAGCGAAGTTGTATTACTAACTTATTATACGGGTATCAAGTTTTATCAACTTCGAGAAAATTTTTCCACACGTTTTAACGAAGTTATTAACATTGACGCTGTTTTAAAATCTGAACACGACATCAATAAAGGCACTTGAAAAGTAAAGTCTCTTTACAAAAAGTTTGCATGTGCACAAAGTTGTATGAAATTCGGAGTAACAAATCTATAGCCTAGATATTTTTTATGATGCATTTTTTAAATTGCACATCATTTAAAAAATATTAGCCCTCCCTGAAAAAATTTATAAATGTCAAGTACAAAGTTCTATATAATATGTACCAAGTTTGATGAAATTCTAAATAATCGTTCTTCAGACTTTTCGTGTGTTTGAATAATGTTCCACATTCAAAAATTTTGAAAATACGCACACTACATGATCAAAACACACCATTTCAAGTCAAGTTACAAAATACTGTGTGTGTACAAAGTGAAATTGAATTCGGCCCACGTGTACGAAGTTTATAGGAAGTCACACAGATACTCACACACAAACAAACGCAGACACTCACTACGGACACACACACAGACGGACACGAATATGCTCATTTACTATAACGCTTTTATAATAGAATACACGTCTGCTAATATGTTATTTTACATCATTTGATGCATGTTCTATTAAATGGGATAATATTTGAATATATACTGTTTTGTGTGAGATCACTACACGAATAATAATATATATATTTTTTTTAATGTGGGTTTAAATAGTACTTAATTTTTTTGACTACTCAGCCCCTTTGATTTTACTTCAAACGTGTTCATTGCTTTAGTCACTAAATTTTTGAAGAAATAAACGCATACTTAGCATATGTCAAGTTCTTGGTATCTATTAAAATAATTCAAGACAAAAATTTAATATTTCGATTTTCACCGCACTAACTTTAAATTAGTTTAGTTGGACAAAAAAACGAAATTTCAGAGTAGAGCACAATTTTCATAGTGTTAACTCTAATTTTTCTATAACTATTAGGCAGATTTTAGCTACACTTTACATTTCGTCAAAGTCATAGCAAAGTATTAAATTCAAGTATATTTTATCGGAGCCTCCCTATTAGATAATAACACTACATGAATACTTTATAATTATATATTTTATCTGTGACGTCCCGGATATAAATTAAACGGTTCAGGCCAAATTATACTAAAATAAATTAACTGACTACAATGCCTATTTCATTTTTTTTTTATTATTATTAAGAAAATGTATGATTATCTTCCTGGGATGTGTGCGTCCTCCGAGCCATAAAAACCTTTTGAACCCGTGAACTGAATGTCATTACACAAGGCACACATAAAGAACTCAGTAACGTTACTTGACTACTTGGTAAATCGTTTATACCTATTCATATTTGCAAAAGTGTTGTCCTAAAATTTTTCAATATTTGTCACTTGAACCGTGTTTTGTAACATCGTCAAACCCACCACTCTTACAGATCATAGTATGGTGACTTGACAGTTATATATTTTGTTTACGCTGTACGTATAGCTAAAAATGGCGACAATTATTACATTTTTAGGATACCACATGCGGGAAAATAATTTTACCACATTATAAAACTCTGTATAAATATATTACGTACAAAGCTGACTTAAAATTCTTCAATTTAGTTCATCCTGATTTCATAATTTCATAATGGCGACCATTTTAATATTTTAAGATAGTATGATTTATCTTGGATTTTTTTTTTTTTTTTTTTTTTTTAAGTTTAACCTTGGTACACGTATATAGCTTGGTAAATTGACTTAAGTTTTAGGTAATTCGTTTATACTTTGTTAAGATTTTCTAAAAAGGCGGCTGCTTGTATACCTAAAAATATGAGAGAAGTAATAATTTTCTAAATGTCATCAAACTTGGTATACATATACTATATAGCGAACTGACTTGAACATTTATCTTTCGTATTCCACAAATTCTTTACTCATAAATTTAAAACATTGGCCACGTTTATATTTCAGAATCATGTCACATATCAAGCTGTGGATATTTTCCCCCAAATTTTACTAAACTGAACTACATACACATTTACTTTTAATTATACTACATCAACTTTTAAAAACTTATTTTCATATTTTGAAGTCGTATTTTCAAAATAGTTGGAAGTTGAATTTTATTGAACAAACTAAATATATAAATAATAATTTTTCAGAGATTCCTCAGGATTGGTTTTCTTATATAACAAATAATATGACTAGAATTTTATGTATTTGAAAGAAATAACCATCAACATTTTTTCATCACACTAGAAATGTGAGGATAAGTTTTTCAAATCTACTGCATACTGGAGGAATACTTTGTACATAACATAATATAACTTAGTACATAACTCTTTTTTAAGGACCGTTGAACTTCGAAATGTTTCTGTTCACATGAAATATCTAAGAGATCTTTTCAAAGTATCTTCAGACCCGGTACAAATTTAGTGCTAAGAAAAATGACGTTGTTCATGAAATGCGTCCCGTACCAATAGCAGACCTGCATGAAAACACTCACTGACTGCCACGCTACCTTGTCACATGTACTACTGTCCACATAGGACTGTACATAGGACTGTGGAGTCCACCCGGAAGATCCTTGGACTCGTGAAAGTTTTGGGATGGCTGTATACAGCATTGAAGAAAAATCACTCCGACTGGAAGTCGAATCCAAAGTGCTTAGGTAGAATCCGAACTCACCGATGCATTTCTGCGGCCCAACACTGAGAAGAAAGTAATGTTGCAGGAACCATACTTCTGTTAAAATATGGACAACAAAACTGTTTAGTTGGTAGTAATACTCTAGACATTTCCTTCAACAATATGTTTTGTAGAAGTTACCATCTGATTTGTAAAAACAACAAGGCTCTTTGTTTCTTCTACAAAACAGATTGTTGAAGGAACTGTCCAGAGTAGTACCAACTACCGAACTGTTTGGGTGTCCCTATTTTAACAGAAGTATGGTACCTGCAACTATACTCTTTTTTCAGTGAACGGACCTTCAGATCTGCTCACTTAACGTGCTGTTAGATTTCACAAAGTGCAGTTTTTTGCTACAGCAACACATACTGCGAACTTCACGGATCACAACTTGGGTGTCGATTTTCAGGTATTTCCACAGCCTTTGCGACCTTAAGTGCCCTGTATCGTTTTACTCGTCTCACCTTCCCCTGCGAGACGAAGCGTTTAAATATCATCCAAAGGCATCCAGTGTTGTGATTGTCTCTTACAATGCAGTAACTTTATTTTGCAATTGCCAATGTGCAAGAGGCAGTCATCATATGCATGTTAATAAAAACTGAAATTTTGTTTGTGTTTCGTTCGTTCTGACTGTACTTGTAGATATGTTGATTAGTAATTATGCAGTATCGGTAAACACATGTATTTCTTTTAGGTAAGCAAAAATACGTACTTAATGCGGTAAGCTTCTATTGTGAAAACAGGTAGTTGCTATTATATTTCAGCTTATGAAAATGAATAAAAGATATATATATATATATATATATATATATATATATATATATATATATACACACTTTACCCATAAACTCTAAAGCAAATACTGATGATCAAAATAATTTGGCAATTGCTACTCACACGGTAACACTGCAGTTGGTATAATTAGCTAAGGTTAACTCTACAACTAGAAATCACATAAAATATTTACTGAGTGAAATTGATAGTTTAATATAACTCATGTTAAAGATTATGAGTGGTTGATTGAAATATGAAATTAATGTAATAAGTTTGAAAAGTGTTAGTAGATAGATAAACGCTAAAACGTAATTTTAAATCTACATGCTAACGAAAGTCAGAATGGAGAATTTTACATATACGACAACCCTTGATAACGGTATTACCCAACATTACGAGCTAACATTTACACAGAAGGATGCGTTTGTTAAGCACTGTCTGTTCAACCGAAATAAAATGTTGAATTTCTGTATCAGCGACTGTTCTTCAGAAATATGTTACCCGAAAAATATATTCGCTCAGATAGTTGGTAAAACCTACTGTTGACTAAGGCTGCTGCTTTATTTCGGCAAATTATCTTCAAGAAACCTACGATATTTAAGTGTGTGCTTTTAGCGCTAACTTAAGAATTAAAGTCCACGACAGAGACCTATTTGCGCCAATTTGCCAATAGGAAAAACATTTAAACAGAACATGTAGATATCAAATATATATACACTAGTGTAATGTTCTTCGAGTGCTGTTTTTAACTTGGCACTATTCACCAAATTTGAACAATATTCCGAATAATTTGCCATTTGTCCTAACCGAGTGTTGCATTCAGCGACCTGGGCACTCTGCCATATTAAATGCCATGTGGTTGGCTGGGTCTCAGGAAAAACAGTGTCATGAGAGACAATCTCGAGAAAAAAAAACGGGTAACGAGCACAGGGCACGCTACAAGGCGAAGGACATTGTTATCAACGTGTGGCCATGGGAGAGTTTTTACTACACTCTCTGAGTTCGTGAGAACAAACGAACTTCACATGTGCAGCTTTTCTGAGATTGGCGTCACACTGACCTTTTTATTTTCGTAGGTGTTTATTACTTGCGCAATTTACAGCCATCTTGCTCTCAGTGTAATGGTTTGCTAATGACCACACACTGATATTACTTCCTTCATAGTGATGCGCTATTGTGAGTGCTGTAATTTCACTCTAGTTTTGTTTTAATGTCCATTGTTGGCTAGAGGACGCATTATATTTCAATTAGTTCTAGAACTGCTTGTGATTTAAGTCAACCTGTAGTTCTTTGACAAAAATTATATGTAGGCCTATTTCTAGATGTTTACCCTGAACAAGTAACACATTAATCTGTGAGCAGCAGTTTCAAATAATATGTTACGCTGTTTTCAACAAATATAATTTTAGTTTTCCTATTATTGGAAGTAATTTCCATATAAATATATACTACAAGACACACATAAATTTGAGACATTCTGAAATATATGTATGAGAATCAAGTAATTGTAAATACAATTTTTTAAACAAAAAGCACGTATATGTCTTAATTTCACTTGATAAATAATGTTTACAATGAATTTTCCAAAGAAGGGCGTATACACAGTATTTATAAGGGGAATCAAGTCAAATCTTACATGTATAGTTTTGACAAATTTCTTATATATATTCTGCATTCTATAATATTCAATTTCATAAATGCTATCTAAATTGGCAGAAATACGTCGCCTTTTTAGCTATAATAATCGACGCAGCGTTTAAAATATCTATGCAACAAATGTAAGTTTCTTTTTGTATACGAGTAGACCAAAGTGTGAATCTTCAGGACAACTGATGTTAATATGTTCAGATTTCTTCAAATTAAATCAAAATGTTAATATAGAAAAATTCACAACCACTTCTATTTTTTTAGCAAAAACATTAATTTTATGCCTATTTTTGCGCAATGCTTTCAAAATAAATTCATCATTTTTTTTAAATACAAGAACATGAAATTATAGTGAGAAATCTCAGATAAGACAGAAATTCAAGTTATCGAAACTTACACGAAATGAAGCGATGTAGGTTAATCGTGAACAGTTGTAGCAGGTCTTCTTATTCACTGCTGGCACGCAGAAGTTTATCAGACTATAATAGGTGGTTCGGGATAAAGTGAGTACTTAAAATAACTCATAATTTAATAAAAATGTTTCTGATTTACATAAAATATAATTATGTCGATAACGGTTGATTGCGATTCTGTATTGCTGTATTTAAACGGAAAATACAGGGAACTTTATTGCGTAAATTCACTGCCAACCATACAAGTAATAAGGCAGCTACAGTTACTGTTGAATTATATGCAGAACGACTGTTTATATTTCCCAAAATGTTAAATGGTTAGTGCTCACTTTATCCCGAATGACCTACGGTCCCTGAAACATTTGTGTGAGATATGTATAAATAGAATTACATTTTACTAAAGCATTACGTTTCTTATAAACCGAAACGTTTTGGTTTTCAATACTAACCCATTCCAGGAATCATTCAGGTGTTCAATACATTGCTTAATGCAAGTTTAAAATTAAATTCAACCTTTCTGGATAGTAATACTTCTAGATGGCTGTGAATCACATTCCTATGTGTGTGTGTATATATATATATATATATATATATATATATATATATATATATATATATATATATATTACTGCCACTTTGTATCTGGCTGTCTCTTCGCCAAGGTAAATAACTATTTTGGCTGGTTTAGAGAATGTTCTGTCAACTTGCTGAATAGTTGATTTCCGTGGAAAGCTAATGGATGCTTGAGCGACAAGAATTTGTAAATTTTACTCCATCTTTCGTTTGAAGTTATTTCCTTGTTTACTTTACCAAATAGAGATTGGTAATTTTTCCAACAGACTTGCTAATGTCACACGCAGTTGTCTCACATAAATGTAATATTAATATTGGGTTTTAATTTTGCTACAGATTTGCTTACTGACACGTTGTGAACATTGCAGGCAATTATTTGATCAAAAATATTAATTGGTAAAATTTACAAACATATTCGACATTAAAAATACAGTTTTTATAGGTTTTCAGGTATTGAAGTAACTTTTTGATAATTATTTTACGTAAATACTTATTTTGTGTTCTTTTGACTTCTGTGACAATACTGTTGTTAGTATGAAAGATTCTATAAGAATAAGCTATAATCGACTGGTAAACCTCAAATTCCGACATACTCATAACATTTTGAGGTCATCATTGCTAGTTATTTTTTTATTCCTGTACTTTACGTATAAGGTTATGTACCCAAAATTCAAAGTAAATTACATTTGCTTCCCGATTAAAATTTATTAGGAATGGACACCCAGAATAAGTAAGCATACTTAAGACCAATCGGTTTTTTCCAAAATCAAAATATTAACTACAAAAAAAGTAACAGTTATACCTTCAGAATTTTCAAGGGGCACGCATGTTTTCCTCGCTCTCGCATTCAGTCGATTTTTATTCACACAATATTATCACTAGCGCATAAAACCTCGGCTTTAGCTGTAACCAATTCTCTTCTCTTCAATGGCCAAACTCCCTTGAAATGCTGGATCTGTGTAATCATAGATTGTTCCTTTCTTATAAGCAATGCCCTTTACCTAACCTCAGTGCTGATGTACTACAAAGTTCGTCTCTACTAACATCAAAGAACTTTCCAAATGTGTTTGTAATTACTACAACTATGTTAGAGTTATTCGTGATACTAATTATGTTGACATGGCAGGCAACAATTGATAGTCATCCGTCCGGTGATTGTCCATTTTATTTTGTAGTCAGCGACCTTAACACAGTTTCTGGCGAAAACACAGTAATAAGCGTGTCACTGGAGAAATCCGTTATCATAACACTGTTATTTACATTGCACGAACCGTGATAGCATACTTTAAACATGTGTCATGCGGATACTGGTAAAATTCCTTTATTATCATTAATTTTAAGTGAATTATTTGAGTTTCTGTAAATTACTGTCATTTCAGTACTATTTTCCATCTGTACTGGACAATGTAAAACTGAAGATTGATGCATAGTAAAATTTTATCGCTGTATATTTATTCTGGTACGTATGAGATGAGTATTTGAAATATAAAGTTATAAAAATAAATAAACTTACCATATTTTCACATTAGTACCAACCCATTCACCAATGTAAGGTATATTCTGTGCCTTGGTCGTTCTCCTTGCAGCCAATGTGAAAGCTACCTACAGGTACAACTTCACGGTAGAGCGAAGAGAGGATGGACACTATGCCACAGCTACAGATTACAAGCTGGACTACAAGCTGGATGGACGAGCGTACATACACCTCGACAATCTCTTCAATGGAGACAAGATTCTCGGTAAGAAAACTGAACTCACACACGGCTATTGTTAAATGTAGATTCGTAACCGAATTTACTTACAATTAATAAGTATATGAGGTGCCTTTAATGATGGGTATAAGCTCTCTTGCAAGTACACAGCAATGTCATGTAATTTTTATCAGCGGGGAAATAAGTTTAAAAAACACAAAAATGTTCATGGGCAATTGATCCTCAATATGAATAGGCGATTTCATAAACTACCCAAGTACACGTTTTCATCAAAACAGTACTATTACTGCAAGTTATCGTATCAACTATTTTAAATTAAATCATGCGAATATCACCACACTTTATCTTACTGCTGCATTACAGGCCAGCTGATCACTGTGTTGTTCATACACTAATAGGTTTATTTCCTTCTCCTGAGCAATTTTTGTTAATGGACTTGGGTTGTTTTTGGATTCACCGTTTCAGTTGCTAAACGAAATTCATAGAAATAAAAGAAAACACGCTAAAATACACTAACTTATTTCCTTTATATTTTACAACGATTGTGCGCTTCGGCAACCAACTAACTGACTAACAACACTTTTCAAAGCCGAAAAAATGTTATATATACATGTATATTTGTGTGTATACATATGGTATAGTATTTTGAGAAACAAACGCATAATAATCACACTGCGTGCATCCTGGGCTAAATTGGAAACGTAATTGTTGTGGCAAAACGTTGAACTGTGACAATTTATTTGCTCAATGTGGCAACATACCACTGTACCTATTCCACTCTTGCGCTCCACATACATCTTACTTACCTTACTTATTTTACTACTACTGTTCTGACCTGCATATAAAGGTTTAATATTAAAACCGTGAACAGTACAAACATTCTGTTACCTTGCGAATAGCATAGCTACTTCGATTTCTAAGAAAACGAAGTGACAAAGCCAGTGGAAGTGGCGTGTTGTGGAATCAATTCGTGGTTATGGAATATGGTTTGAGCGCAGTCAGTGACGGCCGTGGGAAACGAATACTGATAATATGAATACAGGATGTTCAAAAATTAAATGCCCAAATTAAAAGGGAAGATGGAGACAAATAAAAATATTTTTCGTTAAATAGCCATGTGTTGGAAACAAATAGTTATGTAGTAATGAGTATTCAGGGGTATCAGGTGTGATTGACAAGACACCAATAGTAAGTGTTTACAATACCTAAATGTTAATCAATGTTACAACAAATGTTCAAAAGGAACTGTGCGCGGATGTTAATGCTACTATTTGAAACGTTTATTGTGATATTGCTCAATAAATAAAGTGTCGTAAACAATTACCGTCGTCTTCTGAATCACACCTGATTCACCTGAATACCCATTACTCATAACTTATTTGTTACCGACAAATGTATATTAAGCCAAATTTGTTTGTATTTGTCTCCTTCAACTGCTCTATAAATGTGGGCATTTAATTTCTTAAAAACATCTAGAACTTTCGCAATGCATTCATAATTAAGTTATAACATTGTCGTAGAATAAATATTGGGAAACACATAAAAAGTTTTAAGACATACTTAGCAAAGTAAATTAGACAAATGTATCGCAGATCAAACCAAATGGCTTCCTGGACCGCAGTAGGTCATAGGGCCTCCAATTGCGCACATTGCTCTTCGCCCCTCAGAACACATCGCTAATGTGTGTGTCTGGCATCTGAAACTGTGTTTAGCGTTGTTTTTATAGTATTTTTGAAAATATTTCCCTCCACTGCTCCGAAGAAGTGCTTGACAAGCAATAAACATTGACCTTATGTTTCCGTATCGCCCTTTTTTTATAAATATTTGATATTTTTTCTCCAACACATTATATAATTCTGAAGATACGCCGTGTTTGAAAAATATATTTTCTATGTTGGCGTATTTGCACGTTGTTTGTTTGTTGTAACTTATTCAAAAATATTCGCATTAAGCTATTTTAATTATAGCGAAATGACTACTTTTCTACGACATTCCAATTGTTTACATTTATTTTCTAGCATAGCCTCTTAAATGTACTAGTGTTTCTGATTTTGCTGTCTCCTATTTGATTGGGTTTTCGTTCGTTACATTATTGTATTTTGAGTTTTTTTTGTACTTTTGTCTGATTATAATCTATTTGCTTGCTTTGTATTGGAATTAATATTTTTTAGGGGTTAGTTGTAGTTCTTGTGTTCTGGATCAGTAGTTTTAAATTGTTATACATTATACTGTGTTGCGGTTTACTCGATAAGTATAATTTTTTACTCAGTTAAGTATTGCAGTGAACTCAGTGAATTCAAAACCTCGTGCTAATTAATTTAAATACACAAATTGTATGTATATGTGTATATATTTATATATATATGTGTGTGTATGTAAGCACTAATAGTTGCACAAATAGTTTCAAGTTAGATTCGATTATTTGCATGATGTGAAAGTAAAAAATAATCTCTCTGACAGTGGGTAGCTAGTGTTTTGTGCTCTTGTTTACAGCCGAGAACATCAACATGGTGTTGAACGACAACTGGGAAGACCTAGTAAAGGATGTGGGCCCAACCATAGCTGAAGCACTTGGCGAGATGGCCAAGACGGTGATGGGAGGCATTTTCGACACCGTCCCCTTACAGAATGCCTTCCGCAACTACCCGCGTCATTGATTCATACTCTATCTTACTCGCTACAACTCTCCTACCAGCAAGCTTGTACCTTCCAAACCCTAGCACTCCAGTACAGCAGAACCAATCAAGTTCAGCGTTCCTCTTCGGCTTGGCCATACTCGTTTAAAATCTCCTCAACTATGCCTAGGGCCAGGAAAATTTCGCGAATTCAATGACCTGTATGTTAGACTCAACTATAATATGCATACTCAAGCCCCGACTATTTGTCAACTAGCTGCTACTCAGTGGAACAGCAGACAATTAACTAATAGACTGGGCTTGTGTATGTATAGGACAATGGATTCTAGCCTGCAGGTTAATTGAATTCGCGATATTGTCCTGTCCAGAACTATGTCTCCTTCACTTATTCCAGTGGGTGGTCGTGCCTACGGAAATGTATGGGACGTACATGAAGCCGCCTTTTTTCGGTGATGCAACTTGACGACATACTGTTCATGAACTTGGCGTTATGATACGTTCGTCATCAAGCCCCTGTTTATAGTAAATAAGCAGTTTACCAATGTTGTTGGTTAGGGACTACATAGCGTATTCGCATTAACAACTCGGATGTTTAAATCATTTGAAGGAGAATTAACACAAATGTAAATAACCTCAATAAACCACAGCGCCACAATATGACATCCAAATAAGCGACTTCAAATACGTCACAATACGTCGTCTGCTGACTATTCTTTCCTCAATGACTTATTCCAAGAAACACGCAAATTTCACGCTATTATCTGGCAGCTGACTGAGCTCCAAGCAACTGTTGCTCTTCAGACTGCTACTTTTGGCCGGCAGTTCACTCTAAATCTGAATTAGTGAATATTCGCTGATTAACGCCGATGGATGAAGCAGTTTCAACAAATTGAACCAGTGAGAAACCACTGTAATCGGTGAATAGTCACTGATTCCGATAAAGAGTGCCAACATTCCACAAGTTAATAAGTTAATGACCACAGATTTTCCAGTAATTTTTCACTGATTCAGTAAGTGAAAAGTGTTCTTTGAAAACATTTAAAAAAAACAGTGAATATTCATTGATTAATGTGTGAGATGTTGGCACTCTTAAAGGAAACTAGTGACACTCTTAAAGGAAACCAGTGAATATTCACTAATTAAACGGTGACTATTTTCACTAATTCAAATCGTTGAAACTGCTCCATCCATCTGCATGAATCAGTGAATATTCACTAATTCAGATGTAGAGTGTTTGTGTGGCATATCTAATGGACTTATTAAACCAAAGTTACACGGTCAAATGTAAAATGCCAACTGTCATGTATTGCGGGCACACAAAGATTACGAAGAAGGCCTGCAGACAATAACGTCACGGAGTGTATTGGTGAGAGTATAGGCAAGTTAATCATAGTCAGTCACCTAATAATGATGCGAAATTCGCACGTATCTATTCATTCTATTGCTTCAACATGCACAGTAATACCTTGCAGCAGCATCATCATCATTCTATCTAGATTTATTAATACTCTAAGTGTGGCATTTTTTCACATTTCTCACAATAGCTCTACTCTCAGATAACGTCTCTTCTCTTTACTCGTACGTCACACATACAACAAAATGTAATTCTAAGATAGATACCACAGGCCACCTGAGTTGACTGACAGTTACCCATCAGTGAGAAAATTGTTGCAGTATCAAATTTATCAGTAGCGCGAACTCGTTTGGTGCATCGAGTGCTGTTAGATGGACATTGATTAGAAAAAGTCATAGCTGTATGTATAATAAAATCATCACAATTATTTTATGACGCAAGTTGCAGCAATTTCTGCGGTATGTATTTATCGTCTTCAATACCTAATTTTTAACAGTCAATTTATACGTCACTGAAAAATATTATATTTTTAATAACATTATCTTCTCTCCTTGTAGAGTATTCTCCTAAAATACTTGAAATATCAGGTAATAGTTGAATAATGGTTGAAAAAGCAAATTCCAAGAGTGTGTAACGTGTAATTTTAGGGATTTATATAAAATATGTGATTGTAGATAAAAAATTCAATTTGAAAATAAAAGAAGGCGAAGTTAATTGAGACGGAATCTGTTCTCCGAGGGCGGAGCTTAGTTGGATACTCGACACTGATTGGCCGGAGGCACCCCCTCGTGACCACTGGACTGGGAGGGTGGTTTGCCGCCAAGACAGTGAAGAGCCGCGACGGGATAAGTGGGTCGAGGCATTTGGCCGCGGACGTCGAGGGAGAACAAAGGTCTCCAATTTTCAGCTATTTGTTTCGGATATCAGGGGCGGCGGTACGCACCCCGTGATATCATTCGTCGCGAATAATATTGCTGAATAGTGAAACTGAAAACAAAGACGGGCGGTAGTAGGCACCCAGAGTATGTGACGTTCATTTTCTTGAAATAATAAAAATCAGTATTTTATTGCACGCCCTACGAGAGCAGTTCACGATTAATTCACTGAGCCAGGAAACGAACATTCAGTTTTTTTTATTGCCGAGATAGATAAACCCCGTGTTACCTGTGTGGTACTTACGAGGAACGTCGTAAGTGATGGGTTTAAAAAGCAGTAATTTTTGCAATATTTCATATTATATCGTATATTAATTTTATATTACTTCCAAAAATCTTTTTACTACAACGGATGAGATTGGTAAACCAGGTTATTAGCAAATGTACCAACGTGAAAGCTATTTGTCACAAAGTCATGTTGAGAATATATTTCGGGTTATGTATGTAGACATAAATGACACCATAAACTGTTTGACGGATGAAAGAGATCATACATTAACATTGTACATATATCAATTTCTTAACAAACTTGATCGCGCTTTCCATTCATGGTTGCATGTAATTAATCTCAGTAATTCAACATATACTTTCAAAATATGCAGGTAAATATAATAATCTTGTTGATACAAATACTGCAGATGGGTGAATAATGGATTCACTTTTTAAAGTAAGTCGATTGGTCTTACGATATCACATAAATTATTGTAAATGCATACATCCAAAAAGTTAAACATAAATAAATGAATATATGCCGTGTTGAATTTCGAATAATTCTCAGGGTGATCCAACCTGAAAATCCAAGTCTGTAGACACCATTAAACTATACAATTTCTCCTTCCGAGAATGGATGTATATTAGCGTAACCCTAATACAACACCGTTAAAATTAATAGGCGAGCATAATAATAGTAGGACTTAACAGAAATTAAATTTTGATTCAGCTATACTTGTATGATCGTGATTGTATGATCATGAAGTCAATATGGGACGGTTGTCGAGATAGCCCATTTGAATGTAAACGTTGATAATTTATAAAATCACTATTATTTTTGCATTTATGTTCCTCCTTGTATTCTTAGGTCATATAAAAATTAAGAAGACAATGATTTGCCATGGGAACGTGTTTACATGCACAATTAACCGACTAATGTGGACTGTGGACTGGAGCATTAAGTTTGACGAGACATAATACCAAATGGTTGTGTATTGTAATAATGTTATTACAGCTATAAAACAATAGT
>PNEQ01119105.1:46936-61459 GCA_003012365.1 Medauroidea extradentata
GGGGGGGGACGAAATGTTTTTTTCGGTGACGGCAACCGCGTTGCATCTTTTTTATTAATTAAGTATGTATAAATTAGAAACATTAATAATAAAACTTCATTTCTATGTGCTTAAGTTAGCATTATTTAAATAACAAAAAATATATATTTTATACATATAAAATTCTAAATCTAGTTGGGGGGGGTGTCAATTGCCCCCCTGCCCACCTAAATTACGCCCCTGTTCACAACGACCCGAATTATTATCTCTCAGAGTATTGTCCTTTCTTTTCGGGACTCTCTGTATACGGTCTTGGTATTTTAGCACACATTTATGCACATGAAAACCACAAGATTTATTGTGTAGTATGCAGTACCTTCTTTACAATCAACTAATTGTTCGCAAGAATAACGTATTTTCTGCACCAAAGTATCAAAATCACTGATGTTAACTGAACACACGTACACATTCGTAGGCAAGTTTCATAAAGACACCCAAGGTTAAAAGGAAGATATAACAGTATGACAGGAAGGTAATCTGATATTGCTCAGAGGACATTGAAAGAAATGTTTTGTAGGAAGTCTTCCCTGCAAAATTAATTTGCAATTAACACAGAATAACATTTTATGACAACAATATGTCAGTGCTGACTGCAAAATAGTTTTGTAATGATAACAAAATATATTTTTTGGATTAACACCAACATATTATTTTATAGCTGCACAAGAAATATTGTTTTATTTGCACCTGTGACATAATACAATAAAGCGTACACTGGAATGTACAGTGCAAATGTAGCAAACTACGTAAAGGTAGGACGCAGATATACACAAGGTCTCTTTCGCCAAATTAATTTAAAAGGATCCTTGGTACATAGGGTATTTGTAGCAAAGTACCAAAATATGAACCATCATTACACGGCAGGTAGTTGGCCATGGCGGTCCCTGGAACCATCGAGTAAACATTAAATATTTTTTCTTGGTGAAAATATGATTTTTTTAGAATATTTTACTGTTTGTTCTACGAATAATTATTTGCTGCCATCTGTTAATAACAAGTGCTTTTAGACTAACGACCTGAGAGTGTACCATGGGAACGCGCTGACACGATTACAGACGCATGACAGCCGTGACAACGAGGAAATGGGATTGGTACGCCGATGAGCGAACCCAACTTCTATGCTGAGTAACAAAAGCTCTATCTAGACCACCACTCCGCGCTAACCTGACCGCCCTCCTATGACATAGAGCGTGTCTAGCTAATATTGTGGCGGTATGTACTCTTCAAGGCCAAAACGACTATCGTGATTAGCCAATGAGCAATATTCTGTGGTGAATTGATCTACAGGTAAGGAGTTCTGAGAGATATTATGTTATCTATGTTACATACTAACGTTTTGTCGTTTCCACATTATATTATTTGCCTCTTTACAGTCTCAGGGACTGAAGTTTTCCTACGACGTGCAGAATATTTGGACGTAGATATGCAAAAGGGAACGAACATTCAGTTCAGTAGAACTGAGATACTCGAATTCAAAGTCTACTGCGTAGGTGAGTGTACTTGTATATATATATAGCCTACATAAAACTTCTGTAAATTGATAACTCTGGGCTCTTATTATCCTTAGAATATTTTGATTAATGATTTACCTTTTTTCGGGGACATATTTTAAACCTTCGTCTTCGACTTGGTATGGTTATCTCAAAGTAAATTACTTCTGGGTTGGTTATTTTTGCTAACTACGTCCATTTGCCTGCTGACCGCGAGTATGCTCCTTCACCTAGCAACAGTATGTCGTCTGAAGATGAAAATGTTTTAACGTCAAGCCCAAAACAAAAGTTGAAATACTATCCAATAAAAACTTGCTACTGTGTAAGTGTAGTTAAAGTACTGACTTAGTGCCAATACCTAATAACATTGCAGTGCCGTAACTAAGATTTAAAGTTTCTGTGACTGAAAACAGAAATACAATTCCAACCATTATACTTTTTTTGGAAAATTCATATCCGAACTGATCCCCAAATACAAGCATAATTTAAAAAATTCTACTGTAAGCCATGTGTTTATAGTGAACAACAAAAATTCCCTTCAAACTTTTTACTTTGAGCCAATTCGTTCCTTTCGCCGCATTTGAAAATAAACACTACTGTATGAAATTGTTTACACGATGTTTAAAATGTAATGTCTATCATAATTCAGTCTACAATAAATACTCATTAATGAAACAAGTAATCTATTACTAGAGAAATGTATTATTCGCGTTATAATTTAATAGCAGCGTAAACCTCACTTTCCTATGCATAACAAAGCATAATCGGCGTTTCAATTGGCCACGAACATTTATTTCCTGTCATTTACGTTTGTTATGTCTTTACCTCTCTACCGTGTAAGAATTCTCCGCTGAAAGTCACGATAATATCGGCCTGTGGGAGACGTCGAACGAGCTTATAGTCACTTGGAGTCTAGTCAGCTGTCAGAAAATGAAACCATATTGCATGTCTGTATCTATTACAGCTATTTTATGGTACGTTGTTGTTTGAAATACCAGCGAAGTAACGTGTATATAAGGTAGGTTACTGCACGTCGGCTTGAATGTATGCACCCCAACTCCCTATACGTTTACCCGGAATAATTTGTACACATAGTCCTTCGGCGTATTCTCCACAGTTTTTCATTTAAAACGTCTTTATTAATGTTTACCTATTCTTAATTCACATGAAATATTATAGCACATGCAAATATTTAAAAACCTCTGCGAGTAATAGGCATATCTTTATTACCGAGCGAGGTGGCGCAACGCTTAGACAATGGACTCGTATGCGGAAGGACCACAGTTTGATCTCCGGCTCCGGCCATCCTGATTCCGGTTTTCCATGGTTTCCTAAAATCGCTCCAGACGAATGCTGGGATGGTTTCTTAACGTGTCTCACCGTCTCTAATGACTTCACTGTTGACGAGACGTAAAGCCCACTTACCTTACCTCAATCTTCCGTATTTTATTATATTGAATACAACACAAGATAAAATATATATTATTGAAACTATGAATACTATATCTTAATATTTTATTAAAATATAAAGAAATTACGTTTCATGTGTGAATATTTTCGAAATGCGCAGTTTATATACTTGTAAAAATTGATAGGTGCAATTACATTAATACGAAACGCATAAGTAAATGCGCTAATTTTTTTACCGTAAAACTTTCGTAAAACAAAATTGTTGTTGCTTTGCCGCTAATAATACCAGAGAACTTAAAAATTAATTATTATTTATAGTAAAAGAACAGTTCAGCTGACGAAATTAAATAGACGACACTTTAATAATATGTCATTTAAAAAATGTTCAACAGTTATAAATCGTAACAGTTAACAGAATATGTAAAACGATACTGATTCTAATAAAAATTCATAACTTTTACAATTGAAAATCGCAGCTCTAATTTACGTAGTTCATTGTTACGGGTCAGCTATTTTGAAAGACTGCAAGACCTGAATAAATAAAGTGTTACGTGGATATTGATATAGTACACATCTGCTTCTTATCGAATCAAATATTTTGAATGTTCATCATTAAAGTTTTGATTTTAGAAGAGTTAAACGATGTAGTTCCGTCGTTGTGTACCAAAGCACTATATAACAAAATAAAGAATTATGTTACAATTTTTATAATAAATCCAAGAATACCTATGTTTCATGGACAAGAGCGATTTAAATTATTGGTACGCTGAAAATTTCCAAATAAAATTTCTACTTTAATTGGTATAAAGACATAAACCGAATTTATAAATCGTATTCATATATTGTTTAGATAATATTAAATCGTTAGGTAAATATATAAATATCACGTGATCATGTAATAAGAGCGCCTGAGAACCAGGATTCCTCAAGAAAGACTTTCGACAAGCGACGTCAGCCAGCGCTATTCCCACGTGCGAAACTACGGGGACCCACCCCGCCAGCATTCGAACTCATATCGCCTTGGTGGAAGGAGAATGCTATAACAATTACGACAGCCGTAATCCTTAACCATCGGTCGATTTTACGGGAGTTTTATGATGTTCTGATGATAAAGTTGACGGTAAAATCAAGTGTCAATGATTTCTTTTTAATCCTATTATATCAAGTCGTATATAGGTTAGAATGAATACAGCCATGTTACAACTACATGAACCATGCCTGTACGAAAATACACCTTTCACTGTTATATAATGGAGTTTTATAACTATAGCACAAATATGCAAGTTCATTTGTATGATGTAAAATTGACTCTATTATTATTCTTAGCAAATTATAAACAACACTGTTCATATCGAACCACTGAATATGAAATACAAAAATGTAAAGTTGTAACGCGACATTGATTTACTGACTGTTTCCTTTGTCGCGTACAATTTTGCCGTAGTGTGACTCTACAATAATTAAAATATTCGATTAAGAGGTGTTGATCCCTACTGCCTTGGATTTATCTGTTTCTTCTTGATAACTTCTGTTCCAGTAGATGTATCAAAATTTTTTTCACGACAAGGCATAGATACAAACTTAATCGATTTTCTGTATTTACTGGAACCATAATATATTCATTATTTTGCAACGGGAAACAGCTGAAAAGGGATAATTGCTTTATTTACGTGAGCGACTACAGAGGCCGCAACATTAACGGAAACAATGTCATATGGATTCCAAAAGAGAATGAAACAATAAACTATGCCTTGTCAGCGTGAAAAAAGTAAAACAGTGTGTCTATTCCCTGATTTATAAGAAAAACCGTAAAACCGATCTGACAGGGATCAATCCCCCTTAAGATATAAATTTGCATGCACTTCAAAAAATATGTTTAGAAATACGCGCTGTATAGATTGTCACGGAAGTAACTCGAAACCCGTGCCTTCTTACCAATTCGTTAACCCCGGCACCTGAGGGGCCTTACCACGGAAAAATTGCACCTGTCGAGCAGGTTCAGTTATAATTGCCAGTTTGCGCAATGTCTTCACGTGGCTGGCGTGCAGAAGCGGAGGCTGTTTATGTTTCCACTATTAACATGTTTATACACTAACAATCCAGCACACGAACATTCCATTGTACTTTAGAATTTAAAAACCTTCGATTCATTTATATTGCATACTAGATGTGACCTGCATGCTTTGCAATGCCACTTTTCCATATTTTCTCTAAAATATAATCAGTGGAATTCGCACAGTTTCAATTAGTTGCAAGGATTTTCATTGGCGAATCTGTTGTTTTGTCACTGTTGACTACGAAGATATTTCGTTAACTTATCAGTAAAATGTATTTTTATTTATATGTAATTTAAGAATTTCAGTTTGGTCTTTAATTGAAATGTCATATGAACAATGTCGCATGATCTCAGTCTACATGTAGTAAATATCGTACCACTATTCCACAGTAAGCATGCTACTAAATTTCATTTGCTCGTTGCTTGAAGTGAATTATATGCTTTGATAAGTTACACCCAAGTGTACATAATACTTACAATAGACCAATGTAGGAATAAGTATTCTTGCTACATGGTGTTTTGGATAGTTAAGTTTTAGTGACGTTCAGTTCCGTTCCATTGCTCAATCTGTCACTATTAATTTATGCCGCTTTAAAAAATTCACATCTTAGTACAAACTATAATTTTACTACTAACAAAACGATGTACAAAAGTAACACAAATAACTGGCAATAAATAACAATAATTTCTTAAATGACAGCTATTTTCAATAACCTTTAACTTTTCGTTGGTGGTTAAGTTATTAGACTGACGTGGTAGGCGAACTATTCTTTGATTTTTTTTAACTATGGCGTATGCTTATCTCGATATTATTCTTAAACTAATAAAAAAAACAGAATTACATTGAACGTAAAACTATGCATTTTCTCTATATCTAGAGGAAAATTGTTACTTTTCCATTTAGTTAAAATCTCAAATTAAAGAGTGAATTTATTTGTCTGACGCAGTCTGTAGTTTTCCACTAATTCCCTGTGGAGCAGTTTCAAAAATTTGAATCTGTCGATAATCACTGGAAAAATGTGAATATTCACGGTTTTAGTTAAGAGTGCTGGTTGGAACTCGTAATCAGAAACATTTAAGTGTACAATATAAATTAATGATAGTTACATTTTGTGCAGTTAGTTAAATTTGAAAATGTTTATTCAATTTTATTAAGGTAAACAGTAGGATTTTTCTGGTCTTTCATCATCTACATATACGAATAATTTTTCCGCTGTCACGCTTGTCACACGCACATCACCTCACCTAGTTTTTCTCTAAATTGTATAGATATACAACGCATATAAGACGACCAAACAAAGCCAAAATGCATTATTATGAACTGAGTTTCTTATATGTTGGTAAAGTAAATTGAAGAGATATAGTCAACCCCTAAACCGCGAGGTCTAGAACATTTACCAGAACGAAGTAGAGCAATGGCGGAATGCAAGGCTAAGGAAAACGGAAGAACCTCGAGAAATCAACCGGCAAACGCTAACATGCACGATAGTAGGGAGACACCTCAATTGCAATAGAACACAAATATCCGTTGAGGTTGGGAGTTTTCTTACCACACCACAACTACAATTCCTTATAACACTTGCGATTATGTGAAAGGATTGTATAAATCAAAACAAGGCTCTACTTTTCTTCTGATTGTAGGCTTACATCATTTCGCCATGTACAACTGGCACTGCAACAAATAGTACGAATCATTATGGAGTTTACAAGTCAACCTGTAAAACTTTAACGAATATATATGTATTATAAGCATAGATGGACCTCATATATGGTAACTGTTAATACGAAGTTATCATTAAATCTTTGTGGTTTTATTTCCCCTTGGAATGAGATGAGAAATTAAATATTAGGAAACTCTCTTAGTTAAAAAATTAATTTATTCATAAAATAGTTTTATATAAAGTTTAGTGGTAAAAAATATTGCAATGATAAAAATATTTGCATTTCGATGCTGAACAACCAAAAAATGTATTAATATAGGCCCCTACTTTTTACTATATTTTCCAAGCACTGTTTATGCAAACTTCACTATTGCAAGTTGCCAAAATTAAGGTAACTTCAAATTTGTATTAAATAAGTTGAAATGTAATTGTTTCTTGGTTACAAGTAAAACGGTCTTTTAACAATATGTACGAAAACACACGTCTTTAGTTACTTTAGACAAACTATGTAAAAGAGTTCAAAATTTACGGCCGAAATGTTATTTTATTTGCTTTCTAGTTGCGTTAAAACTATATCTTACAATACCTTGGGATAAACGTGGTTGACCTACTAGCGCAAGTGTAGCAAGTTGTAAAGTAATGGTGTGGATACACAGTGGTTGGTGGTATGCACATACGTACTATATTCGAGTCATTTCTCATTCGTCGTACGCAAATATTGTCCTACACGCTTGCTCATATTACGTTGTTTTACGCAGAGCGGTGCTATGCAATATATCTTTCAGGCAAAACCAACGAAATTGTAAGGTATGAAGCTTTTTCTACGAAGTCTTGGAAATGAAGTCATTATAACTCGAAACATTGTGTCTACCATAATGTGTCAATATATTCTAAAGTGATTTTTAAGAGTAGTATAATTATTTTGAATTTACATTAGAATGACAATGGTATTGCGTTTACGTTTGCCTAGGTTTATTGAAGAATGGAATTCTGCATTTCATATAAGAATTTTCACTTAGTTCGAGTAACATTTATACATTTTCTTAACCAAATCAATAATATTTTAGGTGAATACCAATATATCAGACCCAACTCCTGCAACAAATATGTGATATAAGCAGTCCTCCAATTTCATATATTCGACTTTCGTAAGTTTCAGTCTTTCATACATCACATTTGAGTACCCTAAATTACTTTCCATAGAATGGATTCAGTCTTTCATACATTAACTGGCAAAATAAAATCAAAACTTAGTTTTTCAGGCATCCAACACTATCAGTTACACATTATTTTCTGATTATTTACTTCCATTTTAAGGCTCCACAGCAGTTTTCGTATCATTTTTATTATGTATACATCAAACTAGTAAGAAAGAAGTAAGCTTACATACGACTCTGTAATAAGAAACAAACATTTCATTTTAGTTAATGGTTATTGAAGTACGTTTTGGTTACTTTTTTGGGAACAGAACCATTTAAATAACGTACAAGTGTATAACTGAACTTAACATACATACAACATTAATATATTTTTTCTATAACATAGCCTATTATGTATGAAAGTAGATGACTTCATACATATGTGACCACGGAAGTTTCAAAATTGAATTTCCTGTACACTCCAAAAGTCTCATTGCGCCACAATTTTAACGCTACGCACTCATGTTTATTTAGTTTTTGCAAGTTCAGTTGCTGTAAAAGTAAACAAAAAGGAGAAAGATTTAAAATTGTCACATAAATTTACTGAAAATAATTTTTTATTCGCTGCAAGTTTTTCATAAAATATTATGTAACTATTGTTTTGTAGTAAAAACATTTTTTAAATTGGATAGCAAGCATAAATTAAGTGAATATTCATTAAAAATTAGATACACAGAAAAATTACTTTGAACACATTACTGAAGCTTCTACAATATCTGCTCCATTTTAAGAATAAAACGAATAATATTCGCAAAAAGTTTAAGTAGAAGACGGCGACCATTAACACAATGAAATGTTAATATTATATTTAATACAAGTCTATTTGACTTGTATTACAAGTCACCCTAAGTAACTGTTACCTGTTTTTGGCACTAAGAATGAAAAATTGTTCTTGCGATAAGTCAAACTAAAATGACCTTACATTGTGTATGTCAGCCTACCAACCTGTGCTAAAGGCAGATATTCACACATGAACTGGTATTTAAATATTATTTTAATTATGTTATTGACAATTTCAACAACCTTTGTTACTATAGTGGTTTTTTTTTTTCTGAACTCCCTATCTGAATTTTTTTTTTGTTGTAAGCTAGGGGAATACATTATCGTTTATATTTTTAAGCACTACGTAGCTATAGTTGCGTAAATTATTCTTTTTCCGATCGGTTACATAACGGAAGGAAATGAATTTTTATAGCTGTAATTAATCCATAAAATAATGTAAATTCATCACGCGATTATATTCGTTCTATGATATAAAAACATTTCATTCGCTGATTGTCCTCGCGAGTAGCTTTGGAAGGCAGCCCAACAGCTGTTACAGACATGTTGGTCAAGCAAACTTTGTTCCGGCTACGTAGAGAAATATGAAGAGCCGTTTATAAATACGTATCTTACAATACATTTGTCTTTACCTATGTACAGTTCAAATTCCATACAAAATTACTTCAGTAAGGTGTGTCCGCATTTGGTTATAAATAATTAACGAAAATAATGTGTAATGGAAAATATTAGTAAACCTAATTGTAACGCCGCGTTTTAAGAACCCTTAACTTGTACACGTTAAAATATTGCCCGTGAGTAACTCAAAATAGAAGTAATATGCGTATACGTTTATGTATATGTACATAAATTTATTTAGAAGAAATGTACGAAAATGCCACTCTATCTAATGATGCTAGTGTTATCGTAGCTCTGAAATAACGTATAAGAAGGACCTAACTGAGTTATAATGTCGATAATTTAGCTAGTTTTGCCGCTTTTCAGTGTCTAAGGTGAAACACAGATGATATATTGATGCATTAGAAAGGTTTCATACGAATTAAACTATCAACATTGATGTTTACGTAATTAAATGCGATGTAAAATATTCAAAAACAGATTTGTTATTCTCTTTACGAATGTTAAAGAATATTTTACATTCTCAAGTGTTTGTTACGTTTTGTGGATAATAATCGAGAACATAATATTTTACAAAAAATTTCTTTTGTTTTACGAAAGAAGTGAGTTTATACATTAAACTCTTATTGTCTACAAAACCAACATTGATTCGTAGACACGTAAAATAATAAAAAATTATGATATTTTTACCTTCTGTAACGCCCTTAGTCATAATCTATACATAATCGGTCCAGCTATGCGAAATACTAAATCATCGAGCTGATAATTATTAGTAACTATTTGAAAGGAAACTTTATATGGATGAAATAATATGTTTTCACACATTCTGCCACCTAAAAGATGTGTTACGCTTAAGATAATTTAATATCGATTGGCCCAAATTCAACTTGAAATGTTCAATACATAGTAAAGTTGCTTGCAGTTAACTAAACACCACAGCCCACATCAAATTATTCAACATGCTTTAAAATTATTCAACATTATGAGGTATTAAGCTGTCATTACAGAATATCATAGTATATGTTTCACAAAGAAATCATAGTTATATTTCTTGGACGAAAAATAACTCTAAGAGCATTAGACATTTTCGGTGTAAAAATTAATATTATTCACGGATACGCTGCTTATTTTCTTCAATATCACGTACATGAACTTTGAAGTCGTTTTAGAAGCGTGGCTATAGTAATTTCGTCCTTGATTGAGATCAACTTCTTTCCCGCCTCGCACTGTTATTATCAGTCTTCCAAAACTTCCACGTCACCTGAGGATAATTTCAAGAGCAGAGAGCCGTGACAGCTGGTTCCAGGAACAGGTGTGTGTGATAGAGGCAGTTCCACGTGACCTTGTCACAAAATCACTACTGGGCCGACACGCGAAATTCTGACGGCTTACAGCTGTAACGACAAAAACGACTACAATCGCGAGAAATTGCATGTTTGGGTCTGTTTTCAGCGACACATAAATAAGTGTGTTGTAGTCGGGTCATGCACCGACGTGGCAGCGTGAGAGTTACGTGTTTACGGGCTCACGTATTATTTATGACGCAAACACACAAACAAGTAAGGGGGTTCTCAGAATTCTGGTAAGTTGAAAAATAAAATGTAAGGTTTTCTTCAGAATGTCTTTTGGATGAGTAGATTTTAATTTCAACATTCAGTAAGGACGTAAATATTATCGTATGCAATATTGGCTTGTATTGTTTGAGTCAATGAAGTGAAGGGATTTTGGTCAGCACTTAACATATACATCTTTAGCGTTGATGATGGGTGACATGATATGAGTATGGGGCGGCGCTTCAATAAAAGGGCGTGGGAAACGGGAGATTCCCGAGAAAACCCGCTGACAAACGGCATCATCGGAACAGTTTCCGCATGCGAAAATCCGGGGACCGACCCGGCCGGGAATCGAAGCCGGATCGCCTTGTTGAGAGGCGAGTGCTCTATCCACTGCGCCAACCGCGGCTCTTTATTTCAATGTAATATGTTCATTCCTTGCATTCAATTTTGATCTGCTTCAATTTGAATAGAACAATAATAAGCCTGATGTGCCACAACTGAAGGTATGTGATTAATTTTTCAACAGCTAAAACGTGCCTCATAACCGTCTGCCAATTAATCACATTCGATGCAGAACGGAACACTGTTTTTAAATATAACTGGACACGAAATATTTTCGCTAATTTTGTGGTGTAAATAGTTACCATTTTACCAGTTTTGATGACAACTTATTCACTTATGGTTTTGCTATTTCTTGAAGACAACATATAGCGTCTTAGTCTACTTTCAACGACGTATGTGATATCTGTGTACAGTTATAAATATGGCATACACGAGACGTTTAACGTCTCGTTTGCCAGCAGTTAACAATACTTTTACTAGTAAATACTTCGTTAAGCTGATAAGTTATGCCCAGAGAAGTTAATTGTAACAAATCCAACTGACGTTCTTGTGCATACGCAACCAACTGTTCGCGCTATTTACCAAACGTAAGACATTAAAATGTAGTAACTTGCGATAGCTGGTAAAAGTTATCTAGTCATGAATATTAGGCGCAGAGTAATGATTGGTTAACTGGCATCACATTGAGAAGACTAAGTCTAAACATAACGATTCTGATATTAGGTGGTTTACCGCTCATACAAACGATGGAATGAGATATTTCTCACTGTAGGCCAAGCCGATTATTTACTCTTTGCTGTCTACTTGAACCATCAATGCCGTATTTCAAAGGTTTCACTGAAATAAGGTTCTCCTGTAACATTTAAATATATCAGTAAGATATTATAGCAATATTATTACTTTTAACTGTACTCACTGAATGTATGTATTGGATTACCAAGATTTCATAGCTTGCTTACGATGCAGTGTAGGAACCAGTTTTCTTGGCACCAAAGTTCTTTCTTCTACTTAACTTTTGGTGGCTGTGTGAGGGGAAGAAGTATAGTTATTAAACCCTCTCTCATTTCCCCGTACAGCAGAGTAAGAAACAATACGGCTAATGAGCACTTCAGCTGGGCTCACACAGCTGACAATCTCTCTGAAGTTTGCGAGTGTCCTTTCTCAATAAGGTTGCTTAAAAGCCGTGATAGACGTAGGATATTCTTTCCTTATGCGATCCGCCTGGCCGAGCGATTATTTCAGTGTGCTAGGGTGTCACAAAGATACATCCTTTCTCAAAGTCACAAATATTAATTTTTATTGAGAAAAATTAATTTAACGGTGAATAGTAAAATCGGCATATCAAAGAACGTATGAGTTAATTTGTATAAAATTTTAATTTTTACCAAAACTGTTGCTAGAGTGGCGTGAATCTTCTGCGTAATGCCTTACACCGGAATCGAGTGTATAATATTTCGCCGACGTAGACAGTCATGAAATGCGTCACTCTTGTAATCTATTTCGTCACCTAGTTGATTAACACTGTTATGAGAAATTGTGATGTTTCGATTATCGTGATTTCTTCTCAAAATATCGTCTGTTATAAGTAAATAATATCCTTGTTCTTGTTTATATTAGTAGAACAAATATATATGACTATTTGAAAGCCCTATTCTATGAAGAGCTAATATGTTTGTATGTATGATGTGGGGCGCACGTTTATTTCATGTGTCACTGTTAGTTTCTTCCCCGCCATGTGGCAATATATGACTGTCTGAGAGAAAAGTGTGCAGTCTGTGCCTTATGACCAAGACACGAAAGGGATTATATAACTGTTAATGTTTTAGAGTTGAACTAGACGTTTCATCAGCAAAATATTTGGATGGAATAAAATGAAATTAACGTGTTTTTTTTAATCCATATACCAAGAATACATACTCGAACTACTAATCATGCAAGTAGGAACATCTGACTGGCAGTTAATGGCAAATATTCGCGATTTTATTTTAAAGTCGACCTGTTTCCAATTTCA
Source organism: Medauroidea extradentata (assembly GCA_003012365.1). Lineage (NCBI taxonomy): Eukaryota > Metazoa > Arthropoda > Insecta > Phasmatodea > Phasmatidae > Medauroidea > Medauroidea extradentata. The sequence continues at coordinate 60,099 of PNEQ01119105.1, forward strand.
TAAGTTTTGTTGTCTTACAGAAATCCTTTCATTTATACAGGCATTGCATATGAAAAAAATTTGAGTTGTAGGTAGGTTATTTAAAAAATTAGCACGAGCTTAATATAAACATAACGTAATAAACGACAAACTTCTATCACACTGAGAAATAAAAGAGGTTTTTATATCGATTTGCATGAATTCAATGCTAACTTTCTAAATAATTTAATTAAAATTATTAATTGGAGATTTAATTTCCTAAGTACGGTGGAGTCTACAGAGTCAATCCTGCAAATCATATAATGTCATGTACGTTATACGGTTTTAATATATCTCTGGTTAGCAAATAATCTTTTGACGTCGACTTGGGTACCTTGGTGGTTGTGGTCGCAGTGACACCTCGAGCGCTCTCCGGCGAGTTGCCCCTCTTCTCCCTACGTCTTTCCACAGGTCCTCGAACCAGTGTCATTACAATTCATTACCACTACGATATAAAATTTACAATATTTAAAATGGTACCAGAAATATGACAAATGGCCTGTGATTTTCAAATAACTGGAGTAGCATTTTATACAGAACGCTCTAGATATGGTTGAAATATATAAGTATTAGCTATATTTTCTTTTTATAATATGTGTATCAAACCTGAACGAATTAGCAGGTTTTAAACTCTTTATTGTGCACATAAAACATACGTACAGGAACACATACGTGCGCAGATTCACACAGGCACATGGAGAGAATCTGATTTCATAAGTTTTATAAATACTAACAGTCCCCCGCGGCTTTGCTCGCGAGTATTATTCGTAACTGATAATATTTACTTTAACAGAATAATCTCTTTGTACATAAAACAAATGATACTTCAGTCATCAAGTATTAAAATGTCCAAGCGGCTAGTTGAACTACTGTAACTCTGCAGCAGGTCTAAGTAGCTATAGCTGTCCACGCGAAAAGCAGTCTTAAGTTTGTCCCTGCCACTAACAGCGACTTCGCCTGGGCCCTATTTATAGCCCTGCCTATTTGACGTTGTGGGGTAGTTACAGACACCTACGGTAAGAGGTTAATCGAATGAGAAACATCTGTTTACCCTGTGCACAACAATTGATGACGGTGCCCTCAATTATATATTTTCAAAATATTCACTTTGACTTTATTGACATTACAAAGTTTCAGAGGGTAGAGGTTTCGCGGAAACGTATTTGGTGCCCCAAACCTGAGATTAGTGAGATGATATATCGTCGGTTTACTGCCAAAAGTGACAAAGTCAAAATGAGATAAAATTATAAAAATGCTAGGAATATGTATATGTTGTTCACGAACAATTGCCCAAGTTTAAAGTCTATTCGTCGTTTCGTACTGTTGTGTCACAGTATAGTAAC
>PNEQ01119106.1:0-48509 GCA_003012365.1 Medauroidea extradentata
CCCCCCCCCCCCCCCCCCCCCCAACTACGACATGGCGGGTTTGAACGTTACACAGTTTATCTACTCCTCATTTCTTTATAATAAAGAGAAATCTAACTTTTCGCAGATAAAGACCGTGACAGCTAGAGTTACATGCTTGTCTCACGGCCGGCAGCTCACTCCCCTCCTCTACATACCTTCCCAAACATCAGCGTGGGAAACAACTTGCAACGCATTTCCCGGGAAATGTCAATCAATATCCTCCCCCACCCCCTTGACTGAAAAGTATCTTGCAGACATCCAACCTGAAACCCTACCCTTCCCCTAGCGTTTATCAGCTCACTTTCGCGCTTATACTTACGCCGGTAAAGATAATCTCCATTACCGCCGGCAAAGATAATCTCCATTACCGTTTGCACTGCAGGATTTTTTATTCCCCCGCATCTACCCATGGCAGGTTGTGTGTGTATGTGTGTGTCGACTGCAAGCGAAGTGAAAGCAAGACAAAAAAAGAGGAAGAAGCGTTATCAGCATACACATCAGCCAGGCCAGCTTTGGAAAATAAACAACTGGGTAACGGGTAAGAACAGCATAAGTGACTTAGTTTGGACTCGTTCACGGCGCCGTTTTTGCATTAACTGGACTCTTGCCATACACACACAATATCTGGGCATGCCATCGTTAAAAGGGCATCAGTACTGAACATAGCCCAGCACAAAGGTTTGTCTTCAAACTTCCCCCTTTCACCTTTACTCGTCTGACTCCGGCCAGGCGGCAAAAACTGATTAGTGCAATAAGGAGATAACATTACTTGCCACGTATGCTGGAATTTATGGCCTTTAGATAAAATTAGTGTGGGTCGGCAATTTCCGAGTGAGGGTTTTACCGACCCATGCCGCCCCACGCCGCCCCACGTGGCTACATCCCTGTATACCCACCATTCCTCATCATCTCTCCATCCTGCACATCTTCATCCAGCCATGTTTCTACAGCCACCACTATGTTGGCTCCATATCCTTCGACTCTTCCCCAGAATTCCTCCATTTTGTTGTAGATGCTCCTACAATTAATCACCATTGACTTAACGTTTTCCGACTTTTTATTTTAATATCTTTATGTACCTGTAGTTTTTCCTTACCATCAATTTCTCGGAATAGTACTCCTTTCTCCCCATCCTCAACTTTAGTTACTTCCCCTTTACCTATCCTAGCCTGCCATTTTTCCTCCCTCCATGCAAGTTTCCCTGCTGCATCTCCCATTTCCCTATTACTTCCAGTAACATTCCAGTCAAAATCACAACACCTTCCCTATTTAGATGCTCCTTGTCTCTAGCAAAGTGTCCTTCCCTTAATCTTGTTCTAGCTGTGACAAATACTGCCCCACATTCCCAGCACAGCTTTCTCATAATCTCCTCTGCTCTCAGGATTTTTACCCCTTGCACACCTTTTCTCGGAAGTATTCCACTTACTACTATCCTTACATTTCTAGCCTTGTGCCTGACTGCCTTCAGTACACTCCTCAAACTGTTGTGACCCCACTCCTCTGACCAGATCATTTGTCCCCACATGTACTACAACTGTCTTTATGCCAGTTAAATTACTCCTCTCTGCTCTGGTCACTACATCCTGCATCCTCTCTCCACCTCTTACTGCCTTATAGGCCCCTACGACATTTATATGCCTTAATATGGAGTCCCATAATACTGCCACCCTGTTTCCTCTTACCCAGTTCCTCTCTCTAATTATTTCATTTCTTCCTTCATTTTCCTTTTTGTTGGGCCTTCCTTTCTGTTTACTCCTATTATTCAACCTGGGACTTTATTTAAAGTTTCTCAAGAAGTCTATCGTAATCTTTCGATCCCGAGAGACCGCACCCAAACAATTGAGAAAGAAAACACTCAAAATTGGTATTCTAAGTGTATGGTCTATAAGTCACCTCTTCGCTTCGGCAAAGTTCGGGTTATCGACTTCCCCTCTAGCATTTTTCTCAACCATTTTAACTTACAGTTAACAACCAACTGTACAAAAATAAATACTTGAAATTGCTACGAAAAAATTACATGAAAAATAACTTTTGGTCTAAATACTACTCTTGTAAGTTAAATAATTTGATATTTTAGTCGGTAAGAAAGTAACTTGCTGATGTTGGAATTCTTATTAAGTAAAATAAAGAATATTTTTGAAACTATTTGCACGGAATATTTTGTGCGTAGTGTGTTGGCACTATGTTTCGTTTCAGCACAACTCTCGACATTAATGGCTGCTAGGAACTCGCCGAACAATATTAAATTACAACATTTCGTAGAAAATTTAATAAGCAGATTATGTATATGCGTGTCTTAATAAATAGTCAGAGCTCAAATATACTGCAAGAACAAAAAGTCTGTATAACCACTGGCAAAATATTTTATTGTTACACTAACATGACAGAAACGTAAAATAATTTTTAAAATCATAGAAATACCTTTTGAAAATTAATTTACTTATGACTTGTCATCGCTAGAATATAACGTACATATTATAATACATATTAAAAAATATCACGTTTTAGTGACGAATCGAATTTCAAAATTATTATTTCGCAGGAACTAGCACCTAACGCCTCTAACCACAGGGCCACTTATCAGTTCGAAATATGCTAACTCATAATGATCTACTGCTTAAAATAGTACTTGAATTGCGTAAAATACTTAAAAGTTTGCACAGTTTTAGCACTTCGAATATTATTTAGGATACAGTAAAATTCATTACATACATTGGTAAAATATTGCTATACTTGAGTTAAAATGTGCATGTCGTAATTTGCTCTTTTACAGGCATTACAGTATCATAAAAATACAACTTAAAAACAATTTGGTTATTACTTTGGAATATTGAAATCTATTGTACCATAATAAGCTTAGTAAAAAAAATACAGACTCTGAGAAAATTTGAACCGAGACATAACCACCTCTAGGTTACAAAGCCAAAATGCTAACCACACACCTAACTGTGCATACATTATTTGTTGACTAAAATAGCTATAGTTAACAAACGTAACAGAAGATTTATGTTGAATTTTTTTTTTTAATTTGTGTACATGCTATGGAAGTGTTTAATTATGTTTAACAAGTGGGGATGTGAAACATTGTGCATATAATATTTACACGCACCAAGCCACCCTCCTCGTCTGCAACGTGGTTTATAATAAGTGAGATACTGAGTTAATAACTCTTTGACGTACTTCAAACTATGACTTTAACGAAACACTAATGATATTACTTCAAGCACGACATTTAGAGAGCTGAGATTCATAAATACTGTGCCGATCTATAATAAACGTAACCTTCACATTTCCGTCTGCCATGTTTGTTAATTAGTCTTCCCGATCGTGAAACAGATGTCGACAGCACAGTAGCACTCGAAAAATTTCGATCGTTGATTAACGACAATCGAAAGCTTTCGAGACACCATTTCTTACTTAGAATTACAAACTTCCCAAATATGATCGGAATCGAAACTTCACGTTCGTAAACTTCGTGCCGCCTCTCTTAGTTGGTTTTCCCTGCCCCTGTCTACATTTTCTGTTCCCTTAACATGCTTTCCAGTTTTCTCCAGCTCTTCCTTTGCTACTTCCCCTTTTCCCTCCTTTCCTGTCCTATCTTCCCTCTGAGTTTCCTTACTGCTTGCCTCTGCATACCTGCCCTTACTTGCCTCAGCCTTTTCCGTGGTCTTCACTTCCAATTCCTCTACCCTTTTTCTCAGCTTTTCCATCTCAATTTCAACCTCCCTTCTCCTTTGCCTTTCCTCCTCCAACTCCCTCTGTGCTGCACTACTCAGAGCTGCTATTTCCCCTTTATTCACCTTTAATTCACATTCAAGTTTTTCTATTCTCTCTTCCAATCTACTTAATTCAGCCTTTGGCCTTCTTTTCATCTCGTCCTGTACCCTCTCAATTCTACTCCTCACTTCCATTTCCTTCATGTTAATAACCTCAACTATACCATTCCATTCCTGCCTTTTCCCTTCCATTCCATCTACTATTTCCCCCCCCCCCCCAATATGTCCCCCAGTATATTTAGTGCCCAGTCACTCCTCGTGGTACTCCTTTCCTCTCCTACCTGGTTGTCTCTCTCCTCTTTCTCTAACTTCTGTATGTTCCGGTTTCCTACCACTGCCACTATACCTCCTTTCTTTATTCTCTCTGTATTAAATTTTTCACCCACCACTCATTTCCCAGCGACTCTAATTCCTCCTCTTTCATTTGTAGGCATTTTGCATGAAACCACCCTTGGCAGTTATCACACTGAACTCCACTTTCTCCATCCTTCCACACGCTTCTACAGCACTCACATGTACATCTTCATCTCCATATTACTGGTTGCAATATTTTTCTTACCCCTAATCTTATTTGCATTAAACACTACTACATACGTTTTTTTTTCAACAACTACCATACTATTATTATTAACTAATATTATTTACGATAAACAGTAATACATACAATATAATTTATCACAAATACAAAGCTGTAACTATTTCTATCAGCATTCAGCCATCTTAACAAAAGACTATAACAACAGTAAACAATGCACTTTTAAAGTCTGATTTCTAACCCAAAATCTTAATCTATGGCTCTCAAATTATTACAATTTTACTCTAACTGCCTTACAACTTATTTATTACAAAGGAACTTTTTATAATATTATATAAATATCGGAACAATACAACCTCTCACACCATTATGGTGGCCATCTTGCTGAAAGTCCTGACACAAATAGTAGGTCTGTTTTACTCGCCTTGACCTGGCGTCTTAATTTTAGTTTTCTTTTGACAGTCATTTATTTCTCAATGGAGTATGTCCAAACAAATAAATCCAGTCATGTACTCCCATTGCACATTTCTTTCAAAGATCGTAATAAACCTAACCTAACAAAATAAATTTTTTACGTAGGACTACTTAGAACATTACTAGAAACATTTTTCATCGGTAAACTGTATGTCGAAAATCATTAGTTTGGCCGGTACACGATGAGTAGTGATTCATGATATTTACTTAAATCACTCATGTGGTATATAACTTACATGTGTACTTACGTTGCTGGTCGCTGGGAAGGCATCATCAGCATTCATAACAGCAAGCACTTTAAGTTGGGGCTTCGTTACGCAAAATAAATGAGTGAACTTTATTATGCACAGCAGTTTTAACAAAACTGTTAAACACTTATCGGGCACACGGTTTCTGTTTTCTCTTCTTTCTTGGACCATTTCTGTATAGTATCTTGAAGGATTGTTCACACCCTTGTATCCTTGAAAATTGCATCACATGAGGGATGCTGCCCATATCCAATTGCTACAGAGGATACAAGACGCACCCTTCTAAACATCAATGGCTCAAGGATGCATGGCACGCACCTTTGTGCCGTTGCGATAGGCATTTCTCAGAATTGAGATTTCGAAAAATAGGCTATGTTTATACATGAATTCACCCTTAACCGAGAAGGATGCATTGCTATGAAAGCTGCATGGATTCAGGGGTCCGAGGATTAATCCTATGAATTTGGAAACATGTTAGGTGCCACAAGTTTTCCTTTACCAGGAAATACTTTCTTGCACTGAATATACTGGCAGTGCACACACCCAAGATAGTAAAAACATTCAGAATGATTATCTTTTCACCACTCAGTAACAGTTTTTCCCTGAGCATGTTTCACAACGCCAGCAAACTATTCTTGACTGTGTTGCGCCATACTGCTTGATTGAAACTGTCTAGTCCCGATTCGTCAACATGACAGCGTGACTGCATAACTTATTCAATAACCGTGGGAACAGACTGTTTACTGCTCATGGCACCTGTATGGGTTACAGATGACTTGCCTTATGCTTTAAAAAGCATTGTGAAAAATGATACGCATGTGAAAATACACACCTGGTAGTAAAAAATGTAATGTCGTGCGAGATATGTTTAATTCCTTTATAACAAATAGAATGCAGTGATAAAGTTTTATAAATGGGAACTGCTTTCGGAAGCATACTGACACAGTGCTTGTAGGATGACCAACCACAAACTACTAACTGTAGTATCCGCCAGATACCTGTAAGTCTGTGGGTGGTGAGTGAATTCTTTAATAAGAAAACACAATAGAGAACTCTTTAAATTGACTATATTGAGTCAGTTAAATATCTACATTTTACACAGATCATCTAGCCGAGAGACAACATGTCTCTTCTCTACATCTTCAGTCAGTACACACTGCTGTCCTTACCTTCGTTGAGTCTCACATCGCCTTTCCCCCTCTACACTGAGTCTCTCATTCGCCAATCACAGCGTCCCAAAATGTCGTATCATCACAAAACAAACTTATACTTTAGTCCACTCGTGACTGCACACCACACTTTGACAATAAAGTTTATACGTAGTATATTGGTGCTATTAAGTTTTGTTACTGACCTGTATATACACATAATTACATCTTTAAGTTTACTATCATAAAACTTATACTAGTAGTACAACAAACATATAAAACGATATAGGATTTGAGGGCTATTACACCTTCCCCCTTATTGAAGAAAAACATCACACATTGGTGTTATTTCACGTCAATTGTACTTATCGTGAATGTTTCTTATTTGAATCTTTACTTGTGGGTACATTTACACCCTTCCCTGGTACAATGCTTACTTGTCTCGAATGAGATTGTCTCGGTTCATTTATTATAGATTCACTTGAGGTGTCAGTACCACTAGAATTTCTTGAAGAATGTTCTCTTGGTCTGTATGTAACGACCGCTGGGGTATTTACATTATTTATATTAGTGAGACGAAAACATGATTTACATCCTCCACATCCGTCATTTCCTTTCCAAAATTTGCAAACAACGTTCCATATTCAAGAATAGCACCCACATTTCTTACACAAACAAGTTAGTATTATTAGAATTACAATAAAACTAAAACAAATGTGAAACAATAGACACATTTGACATTTGAACCTTATGAGTTATTCTCCAACTTTCTGGTTATATCAGGTTCTCTACACTTGATACTTTATGACTGGCAATATGTAAATTTTCAAGTTGGCTTATAACGAGTCTCCACCCTTATGTCATTTGCAAAGCCTTCCTCTAAATTAGTTTCACAACAATCAAAATTGGGAATATCAACAATAATGTCCTTATAAGTTCTGTTACTAGTTACTTGTTTATACGACATTAATATCACTTACGTACTACCTATCCTCTGCAATATTCAACGAATATTAGTTTACCTTGATTCATGAGTTTAACATCAAATGGTTCTGCATTATTGCACATGATAGTGATACTTTCTTGCTTAGGAGCCACATATAGCCATTCATTTTCAAGTAATGGAATCCGCAAGGTTTTATCTAAATTTACGATACGTTTATTACTATCATCTGGAATATTTCCTGATTCAGTTCTAATTTCACATTCTTTTGTATCATGGGTCAAAATCAAAGGTAACAATTGCTTACAAATTATAAAGGCCTTTGTTATTTATCTTACATGTTCCAATCTCACTGGCTGACATTTTTACAAAATATTGCCTTGCCTTATCCCATAGTATGTACTCATGACTGGGACTGATAAAAAGATAATTCTTATTATTTAATTTAGAACTTACAGGTAGGGGTATCACTTTATACACATCAAAATTTAAGTGTTCTATTAAAGGTAATTTAATGGCATAACATAATGTTCCTTGATATCTATAAATATCTAGATTTATTATTTGTATTAAAACTGAAGATCTACTCCTGAACCACTTACAGGAATTTCTAACTCTTGTTTGTATTCTGTTACAATTTGTTTGAAACATCTCACTCTATGAGCAGGTGAGATTATATGTGGGTTCAGAATTCCCTTTAATCCATCTACTATGGCGTATAGCAACATCTCAAATTGATCTTTAAGAATATCCATTTCTATATTAAAAATTGTTATATGTTCATCTACTAAAGTTTTTAAATTTTGTTCAGAGCTTTCGGTAGTAATCCTATCATTTCGTAAATTTACTTCTCGTAACAGTGTTTCTAAACCCTTTGACAATAATTCTTGGTTATGGCTACGTCCCTAATAGTGTGATTGATCAAACCAAGTGTCGACTTTACAACAGAAATTTGTTCCTTGCTCATATGTAAAAATTCTAACCATTTCTTCTCTACCCGTGCTATTTTCTCATTATACAATTTGGCATCCCCTTCATCTAGGGTACCAAATAATACCCTACTTATTTGTCCTACTATACTAAAAGGCCACACCGATCATTTCCTCCGTCCCTCCTTTACGTTTAACATTTCATGAATAATAGATTTGGTATTTTCACAAGAATCTAATTTACAATAAAATTTATTTATAGTATTTGAGCATATTGATCTATTTTTCCTACTTAATTCTTCTTTATTGCACAGGGCTTTGGTAGTGGACACATACTGACTTAATTTTATTTTCACAAGTTCAAGTTCACTGATATTCACCAGTGTTGTCCCCAGCAAAAATTTAGAGCTGGGTGGTTCACGAGACCAGCTGGGTGCATTGTGGAATAAGCTTGACAGTGTTGATGGGAATGTCTGTCTCTTAGACGGGTGGCAAAGAAAACTAGCTGGGTGGGGCACCCGGCAAAATGGGCCTGGGGAGAACACTGTTCACGTATGTCACTAGTCGCCACTCCGTACTTTACAGTTTGGCTTCTCCTTGAAATTCGAAGTATAGTCCGGAGGTATCATCCAATGTCCGTAGCTTTCGCTATCATTATCTCAACACACAGCCAGAAGAATATTTGCATCGCCGTCTGTGACATAGTACAACATCTATTATTGTTTACGTACTTCCGATATACTCACGATAAACACTATTAAACTCTACCAAGCTAAACAACAGGGTAATGATTAATCATCTTAACTCATCCGGAAAACATGTTGACTAATCCGTTCCATTGTTAGTTTAAACGATTAGTCCGTCAATGTTTGACCTCGCTACGCTTGTTTATCGTACGTGACTACACGTTACTGGAATTTTAGACTTGTATCACTACCTGCAAATCTTACTCTTATTTCCTTTGTTTCCCTTAATTTACCCTCCGAAAACTTTGTGACTCACGGTCCTCCACACATCGCCGTACAACAGTACTTACGTTTCATTTACGTACACTCATATCTTTTAGACTCGTTTTTTTATATAAGTTTTACTATCTTAAATCTAAGTGTCCTTATTCTAAACTTACTTACACCATTATATATATAATTTAAGTCTATTTGCATGAACTCTTGTAATTTTATTTCTTGGTAATTTCAGCATGACATTTACACCAACATCTAACACATCGTACAGTCCTATGTATTTTGCATCTAACTTTTGCGATCTACCTCGCCTAATGGTTTTGTCATACATTAGTACTTGATCACCTTTCCTGAAAATGATCTCATTTACCTTCCTATCATAGTTTTCCTTGTTTTTCTCTTTTGTCGCTCTCAGGTTCTTTTTAGCTAACTGATACAACTCCTGCAGCTTTAATTTTAGTCTCTTTACATGATCCTCCTCATTATAGTTTATCTCTACTGGTTCCCTTTGTATTATGCCTGGAATATTCGGTGATCACCCATACATAATCTCAAATGGCATTATTTTTCTAGACATACTTGGGGTGGTGTTATATACAAAAACTGCATGTGTAACATACTGGTCCCAGTCTCGCTGGTCTCGACTCACAAAATGGCGCAAGAACTCACCTAATACCTTATGGTATCTTTCTAGGGATCCGTTAGTTTGAGGATTGTAAGCTGTAGTCTTAATTTTCTCAATTGTAAACAATTTACATACCCTCTGAAATAGTTCGCTATTTAAGTTAGCTCCACGATCGCTTAGTAACATCTGTAGTATACCGTACTTTATTATTACGCCCTCCACAAATGCCTTAGCTATAGTGTCTGTCGTTTGGTTCATAAGGGGCATAGCTACAATGTATTTAGACAACAAATCCTGAAAAGTAAGTATATACCTATTGCTGTTTTCTGTCTCTGGCAAAGGTCCTGCTATAGCTAAATTGCTCTTTTCAAACACTACTGAGGATGTCTCTTTGATGACTAGTGGTGCCTTGGTATGTGGTTTATTAAGTTTATTCCTTTGACATGAATCACAATGACTAATATATATCTCTATGTCCTTCTTCATACCTGGCCATCGGACGTTATGTTCTAAGCGTTCTAACGTGCGTGTCATGCCATTTTGGCCTCCTATTAACGAGTAGTGTGTCTCCTTAAGCAACTGTTGCTTACCCGCATCACTCATTTCTTTAACGTCAGCCTCGTATTCCTGCTCATTATCTTCGCCCTCATCTCTGCTCTCTGTGGCCATCTGCTGCACAGTGTCTTGTAATAAATTACACTGTTTCTTATCACTACCTTTCTCTCCTCGCTCTATGTGTGTCGGAATCCTACTCAACGCGTCTGCGTGATGAATCGTCTTTCCGACCCTCAACCTGACTTCATGAGAGTACTCTGCTAATTTCAGTCACCATTTTAATAATCTCGAATTTGGTTCTTTGACGTTAAACACATACTGCAAAGATTTATGGTTTGTGATGACTGTGAAATGACAAGTACAGTTTAAATGCCTTGATTCCACTGACAACAGCCGTCATTTCCTTTTTTGTCACCGAATAGTTTGTATCTGCCTTACTTAGTGTCCTGCTCGTATAAGCTTTTGGCTTATCCTTACCCAATTCTCCTTGTGACAATATTCCTCCTAATGCGTACTGACTTGCATCTGTAGTTAATAAATGGCTGGTTAAAATCTGAATACTGTAGGACTGTATACTAGATAAGTTTCTGCTTTAACACATTGAATGCTTTCTCTTGTTCCTCCGCCCATACAAACGGTACCTCCTTTTTCATAAGATTATACAGCGGTTTTGCCATCTCGCTAAAACTTGGTATAAAACGTCTATAGTATGAAGCTAGTCCGCAGAATGCTTTTACTTCCTTGCTGATTTAGGGCGCGGATGGTCTCTAACTATTTCTACCTTTCCCGGATCGGGTTTCACGCCTTCTTCAGATATGATACGTCCTAAAAATGTGACCTCTGTCCTAAGGAACTCTCACTTATTCGGCTGCAATTTTAGGTTATGCTCTCGAAATCTGTCAAACACTTCTCTCAACCATTGTTACGTATATCTACTGATTGTTCAAACACAATGTCATCCATATACGATAGGCATTTTATTCCTATTAGACCTGACAGGACTATAGTCATTAGCCTTGTGAATGTCGCAGGTGCCCCCTTTAAATCAAACATCATCCTTTTCGTCTCAAAATGTCCCACCGGCGTACTGAATGCTGTTTTTGGTCTATCCTCTTTGTTTTCTTTTCACCTGCAGATATCCCTGGTTAGTGTCTATATTAGAGTTGTGAAATATTTAGCCTGCCCTAGACTGTCTAATATTTCCGCTATAACTGGCATCTGAATAACTGAGTCTTGTGACAAGGAATTAATTCTGCGCAGGTCTTGTACGACTCTAAACCGTGGTTGTCCACTAGCGTCCATCTTCTTAGGTACTACAATTATTGGTGAATTCCACTGACTCCTACTTTCTGTGATAATGTCGTCTGCTAGCATTTCCTTCACCTGTCTTATACGCCTCTGGTATTCTACATGGTTTTGTATACATAGGTTTTGTGTTCGCAGGCATAGGAATTTCATGTGTTATTGTGTCTGTGAACGTTACTCATCTCCTGGTAATGCAAATATGTCATCGTATTCATGACACAACTTGACTAAACCTTTCCTGTCTTGTTCCTGTACATGATCTGACCTCAGCATTGTGTCTAATAACTTTACACACTCATTTTGATTAACCACATTAACTATGTAATTATTTCGCACGGACGTGATATCAACTTCTACTGTAGGCGTTTCTATCGTGACATCTTTCTTACTAACATTCATTATTGCACGGTTGCATTTACCTTCCCTTGCATCTGTTACACTATCAGCTAGATATACGCCCTTCGCTAACTCCCCTTTCTTAACAAGTCCCGTTCCATTACTTCTAGTATTTAACTGCACAATTTTTTCACACCTTGCAGGAATAACAATTCATCCTAGTACTGTACCTTCTGGCTTACCTTCAAATTTAATTATGTTGCCGTTCACTTGCATCTCTCCTAGGTCAAAATCTACGTCAGCACCTATTAGACTTAACAAATCCTTAACTATTATACACTCATGGGGACATTTTGTAACTACGTGGCACGTGTGCACAATTTCTTTATTACCAAACACAAAATTTAATTGTAATGTCACTTTTGTTTCCATTTCCTTAGTCACTAAACAATTAATACTGGCAGTCATATTTTTATTTACCAAAGTTTTAATTTCTGTCGACAATATTTTTTGCTAATTAAAGTGATATCTGATCCCGTGTCGACGAGGCAATTGACTCTTTTACCTACTCCTTTTACACAAATATTAATGATACTACTTTTCAATTTAATTTTAGTACATCCGCTCACCTGATACCTAATTTTCGTCTGCCCTTCCTTAGATACTTGTCCTAAACCTTTAGATGCTGTGTGTTTTCCCTTGTTTTCTATTCTTTTTCCCAATATTCCTAGATTATCGCTTAGTTTCACATTTTCCTTTTCCTTTCTCTGGTGCCTAACGTATTTCCCGTCTTCTACCTTACCCTTTTTATAAATCTCTCTTTTGATTTCCTTTTGTCTTGGTGACCAAGTATCTGATTTAACATTTATTGATTCTTCCCTTTTCATGTTCGCCTTCTCTTCAAGAGTACCCTTACAGCCTTGTATCATTTTCTTGCGGACACCTGAAATTGGCTGAAAATTTCGTGTCCGACTTAGTTTCCCTCACTTCTACCTAAGTAACCTCTTTCCATTACGTCTGTATATGAACGGGGGAACAAACACCCTTGATCGTCAGACTCACTACTGTAGTCCCTTGCATTCTCCTTGCGGAACCAACATGTACGACCACAATACTCACACTTACTTACACCAAAGTTTCCTCTTCCACGTTCCGAAGTTCTCACTATTCTGTATCTGTTCCTGTACGTGTTTTGTGTACTGTTATTGGTTTGTGGTGAGTTCGGGTGGCCACTCTGTGTATAGTGCATTAGTGTGTGGTACTTACCATTGTCGTTCGTGGTGCTGGTACACCTTACCCACATTTGTGCCTCTTTTCGCTCTACAATCTCGAACGAAATGCCCCGGGCGTTGACATACAAAACAGACAGGGTCCTTAACTCTACTTACACTATTCGTATTCCTACTTCTATCATGCACCTTATATTTAGTGCCCTCCTTTTCTGTGGCTATTCTCTGGCGGCATTCGGCTGCTACGTGATCTCTCGTTACAAAAATTACAATTTTTCGCTTTATTGGTTATGTACTGGCTTTTCGCTCTCCTAGCGTAACAGTTTTTAGACGAGTGACCGGACTTCCCGCAACTATTGCATTTCGTCACTTCTCGATTACTCCAATGTTGCACATTCAGCCTCTCCTTTACTGATAAAATGTTGGTGTCTTGTTCAAGAGCTACGTCCACTGTTTCAACTAGACATTAACGTTCCCCTTGCTCTTATAACAGTTTGGATCCACTCGTCTCGAAGCCCTTGTGTAAAACAAGATGTTTTCAACCAGCCAAGCAGGGTACATATACCCGGCTTCTCCTTACACGAGCAGTCTGCCAATGCCGTATATAGCAAATCATTACCTAGCTTATCAATCTTGTCTCCCCAACTCGCGACACTTTCGCCCCCCATTTGTCTGGCACTAAAAAGCTTACCGGCGTAATAGTCTAGCGTCCTTGTTGTCTTGTAATTTTCCTTTAAAATCGCCTAAACGGACGCCCAAGTCCAACCTGTGCCATCTCTATGTAATAAATTGTCTTTAGCGTCTCCATGTATTCGCTACTTAATGAACTTTAAAAATTGGTCTTGTTTTTCTGGAGCGACTAAACTTAGTGCAGATTCTACTGAATGGATAATGGTATGCAACTCGTACCAGTTTCCGTCAAATGATTTTGATATTAGTTTTACCGCCTCTGACTGTCGCAAACATTCTTCTTCATCATTACTGTCTGCAGACTGTTTGTTCAGGTGCTCCGTGCTACCAAACTGCTCTGTGTCCGACGTCATTTTTATTGCTAATAATACGTATATCACCTCATCTAGTAGTACTGCAATGTTGAGGTCCCCTCGTGGTTGTAGGATATTGAGCTGCCAGTCTGCTGTTTACTGCTCATGGCACCTGTATGGGTTACAGATGACTTGTCTTGTGCTTTAAAAAGCATTGTGAAAAATGATATGCATGTGAAAATACACACCTGGTAGTAAAACATGTAAGGTCGTGCGAGATACATTTAATTCCTTTATAACAAATAGAATTCAGTGATTAAGTTTTATAATTGGGAACTGCTTTCGGAAGCGTGCTGACACAGTGCTTGTAGGACGACCAACCACAAACTAGTAACTCATGTGCATTTGTTTATTAACTTATGTGCATTTGTTTACTAACTCATGTGTATTTGTTTACTAACTCATGTGTATTTGCTTACTAACTCATGTGTATTTGCTTACTAACTCATGTGTATTTGCTTATTAACTCATGTGTATTTGCTTACTAACTCACATGTATTTGTTTACTAACTCACATGTATTTGCTTACTAACTCACATGTATTTGCTTACATGAGATCTTAAGTAAGAGTAAAGAGACTATAGTACTCAGCTGCTATACCATAAGCGTGGTGACTTTGGGACACTTTTACATAATTGTTATTTTCCATGTGTTTCAACTGATAGTAAATGTTAATTAAATTTCATTTATACAGTATACATGTTGTTTGGAATCAAATGCAAGTCAATTCCTTTCCTCAGGGCTATCATACAGTATATGAAAGATGTAATTTTGAAGTTTCCCAAAGTCACCCCATGTTTCCAAAGTCACCCCCGCTTATGGTATGTAGAAATTACTGTGTGTTTGTGTTGACTGTCTTGATTGTATCAAGGCTACTTCTTTGAACGGTGTGTTTTTCTTGTGCAATTAGGTAAGACTGCTTAACATACATTATACCAAACCCAATGTATAGTATTTAAACAATTACTTTTTTTTTGTGATTTCTTTACGCACAGTTAATTAGAATTGCTAGGCCAACGTTTTGCAATTAGTTTCAATTTTTTTATACTTAATACCTGTGCGTAGATATTTTTTGTTAGCTTGTGTTCAAACTCTAGCTGTAACTAGGCCTATGTTATATATTTTTTAAATTAATACGTGCACAATACTGTTGTTTGCCATGTTACTGAATATAACTGTCCCTAATAGTGATGCTAGGCTGATTGGGACCTTAAAAAAACAATAAAAATATATACAAGACTATTTATCAATGTGAAGGTGGTTTCATGTAGTATCACACTGTTTGTGATGCCAACATAAATATGCAGTTACATATTTACATAATTCTCATAAAGTGCAGTGTCATGTAGGGTGAAGAAGGCAGGTAGAGAGAGTGGTGTCTAAAGGGAGAAGGGCTCTAGATATGCTTGGAGGGAAGGGTGTTAGTAGTGCGGTGAAATAAAGCCATATATTACAATGGTACAACTAATGTCAAAGAGTATATGGCAGCAGAGTGGGACCTGTACGTGGAATTGGAGATGTGCGGGAGCTGGAGAAGGTGCAATGATGGGCAGCAAGGTGGGTGAAGAATGAATGGAGAAGGCAAGGGCAGGCTGGTGAGGATGGAGGGATTATTTGGCCATCTGTGATGCTGAAATAACTGGGGTAGAATTCATTGAAGGAAGGAGAGTGGAAAGGCTGGTCAGGATTTATAAGGTGGTGAATGAAGAGGGAGGCTGGGGTAAGTTAGGCTGGGGTAAGTTAGGCTATCTATTAATTAAAGCAGAATATAGAGGAAGAGGGCATAACAGCAAGAAGATCCAGGTGATGAGTAGAACAGAGTGGGGTAACCAGTCACTGCGTAGTAGGTCGGTGAGGGAGTGGAATTAGTTTTTTGAGGATTTGGTGACCGTGAGGAGGTTGGAAAGTTTAGGAGGGAATTGGTAGTGGATCGAGGAGGACGTTACAGCTTGTCACCAGGTGGTTGCCCAGTTGCAGGTGGTTGTTGTTGTTATTATTATTGTTGTTATTATTATTATTATTATTATTATGTTAGTTGGTTTGAACAAGAAAGTGTACATCTATGGGTACAAGAAAATGGTCAGTGTGTAAGGGGCCTTACAAACAGGCATCTTTCTTGAATAAGTGGGTGAAAACCTTCTTGTTCACCTTGACTTATAGTGAACGTGTGTGAACAGCTGCAAAGCTTACCAGAAGCTAGCATACAAGGACTTGTATATTAGCTAGTTTTGGAATAGGGAAGCTTCTGTTTTTTGTTATTGTACCATATATTTCTTTTACAAGTTGGATGTAAGCAAACAAATTTACGCTTGCAAGTGTTTTTGAACAAACTAGCTTACAAATTTGAAGTATTTTGATATAACTTAAAACAGTGTCTAGCTGGACAAAAGTTTCTAGCCTATTGGAGGAATTTTCGTCGTGTCTCTTAAGGCCATGCACTCTAGTTTCTACCATTTTTGCAACAATTAGATTTTTAATCTTAAATGAGAGCAGAAAATTCTGTTTGGCAGTTATGCTTAAAATGGTTTTTGCCGGGATAGCTAATTTTTTTGAACAAGGAATTAGGCTATACTGTTTCTACTAAAATGTCAATGAGAATTTTGTTAATTAGACCTACATAATTACCTAAACCCATCATATGTTCTGCCTTGAAAAAATCAGCTGACATGGATAAGGTGATTTTAAACACAACTGTCAAACATTTCTGATACCTACTCTCATTTAGGCGTAAAAATTAATATTGCTGAAAGAGTACAAGCAAGTGAGCATGACCTTAAACCAGATTATTATGTACTGCCAATAATATTTACATTTTATGATATATTTTTCTTGCAGACACAATAAATATTGCACGAATAACCCCCAATACCCCAAATGCAGCTTTAAAACTTGAAGTAAAGATTTTAATGGTGTAGCCTACACCTTGTACAAGAATGTTGGCAGTGTGAACTAAACAATAAAGAGTTAGTGGATGCTAGTTTTTATTTTTGTTATTTATTTATTATTATTTTTTTTACATTTTGGGAACGGAAACTGGGATGGCGATAAGTCGAATTTAACGCGTCTGTCAAACACCTCATCACATCGTAGGCGCGCAGGACTAAAATAGTGTGCATTGTTTTCGTAGAAATCTTTTTTTAAAGGAACTTCAAACATTGACATTATTTTATTTGTGGAAAGCATGAGGTAAAGTCCAATGCATGTTTATATGATTGAGTTTTCCTATTACGGTTGATATTTGCTCATCTACAGAAATGTGAAATAGTCATTTTTAGCCATTTTGAGGAGCTTGGAAATCGTATTTTTAATTAGCGGACAGCATTTTTAAATATTATAGGGGGACAGTTTCAAGTGTGTGTACCGAGAGTCGGCGACTCCGGTTCACCACACCTGAAGATCTGTTGGTTATACGATATCTTGGACTGGCAGTGAGGTTGCTATGGAGGAAGTTGGTGCGTGTGCCCTGTGCGACTCGTGGTTTGAATTCCCCGCCCGGACTTCGGCCGTGCTCGGCCGCCGTCGGATGTGCTCGTGTTCGCTCTCCCCTCCTTCCCCCACTTCTCCCTCCCGTGCCTAACTCAGACGGTCACGTCTACGAGACAAGTAGTCTTCTCCTGGGCCCGTTCTGGGGCGGTTGTGTTTTGCTTGTGACAGTGGTGCCACACCTGAGTCGTGTCATCGGTAAGTTCTTTTTTCGTTTAATTAAGTTTTGTGTTTCTATTTTCCGCGTATTTTCAGTTAGGTTTGGTTTTGTGATTGTTTTCGTTTATGACACGTCGAGGGTGTGCTGTCGCGGCCGTGAGCCCTGTACAACTTGGGATTGGTTCCTGCCTTAATTTTTGACGGAATAAAGTGGCGCGTGTGTGTCGGCCACAGCAGAGTTGCGCAGCAATTGAGCCCGCTTCTAGCAGACACAGTAATAACCGGCTGCTAATCTTGACTTTGCTAAGCATCGACCAAGGCCCAGTGCCACTCACCAGTACCCTTCCCATTAGAACACACATTTAAGGTACGTCATCGACACAGGGTTCTCAAAACTACCAGTGATGTAAGACAGACCTTAGCAAGACAATTTTATATAACGCACGATACCATACAAACTCTGACAAATAGGTGTATAAAGGATATTTTCTCCACTGAGAGATTTATACAGAATAACGTTACAAGATTAGGCTGAAAAATACAATTCTGCTGTGGCCGACACATGCACGCCACTTTATTCCGTCAAAAATTAAGGTAGGAACCAATCCCAAGTCGTACAGAGCTCGCGGCCGCGACAGCACACCCTCGACGTGTCATAAACGAAAACAATCACAAAACCAAACCTAACTGAAAATACGCGGAAAATAGAAACACAAAACTTAATTAAACGAAAAAAGAACTTACCGATGACACGGCTCAGGTGTGACACCGCGGTCGTAAGCAAAACACATGTGTTGTTTAGGAGATAAACATTGGAAACATTTATAATTGTTATACAAGAAAGTATACTTTATGTACCACGCGACATCACGGCTATTGTGCCAGATCCACTAACTCTTAATTTGGTATGATACTACCTACAACTCTAGCTAGTGTTCTCTTTCTTGTACACTTTTTGGTGCTCGTGTACAGTTGGTCTACAAGAAAGATGACTTTGTTTAATTAATAGTTTCGTGGGGTAGCAGACAGGCATGGTAAAATTGTATATTTTAAATATAATTTGTTTACATTGTCTGGTGAAATAAACCAAAATAGGTTAATTTTTTGGTAGGGTAGCACTTAAAAATTATTTTTTCAAACTGGTAGGCTTTTGAGGGAAGATCAAGGGGATGTGCCAAATGTGTATTGTTATCAACACAATGAATGACATTGTAAATTCTTTGTTTGCAACAATGGTGTAGAGATGTAAAAAGCCCACATTGTCACCTAACTGGAGATGTAGGGGAAAAGGATTTAACTGTGAGAATATTCAAAGGGCGTGGAGAACAACAGACCGTGGGGTAGGCAGTCTATGCTTGCATAATTTTCCTGCATTCACACAGTGTAATTTTGCATGTAATAGCGAGTGTAATTGTGTTTTCATTTCCAGCAGTGTACATCGAGGCACGGGGGACATTTAAACATGCCGCCATGCTTGTGCCCGAAAATCACCATGTTTTCAGTGTTTACTTTCATATTGCAGCAGACATTTAGAAACGCATCATTCAATATCAGCAAAATATGTAACACCATTTATTGTGTAGGCTTATTTAGTGTGTGCCATTTTCATAAAATGTTACTATCAATCATTTAACATGCACATGGCAGTTCGTCGAAGTCGTCTGAAGAGGTGAGACAGCTGTCCGTGTGCACATCAACTTTTGCTTATTGATTGTTAGTTTCAATAGTCTTCTTTAGTATACCGGTTCACCTTGCTCGCACACATTACCAGACATCCCCATCGCATTGCGCGTCCACTTAAACTAATAATTATTACCATTTTGGTACTTTTTAACCTAAAATCCGCGTCGGCATTATCACCGCCATGTGGCTAGGGAATTCTGTATCAAGAGCCATCCAAGCTCATCATTCATTGTAAGAGACATACCACAGCTAATTATTGTTCATTATCATTCAGTGCATACGTTGCTATCAATATTTTATATTTCAGTGTAATTTTGAGGGCATAATTCATGTTTTTGTGACCGACCACGTGCAGGCTACCACATCGCCATAGTGCTCCAGTGTTCATATAAGCAGTGCATCTACCACTCATTTCATTATCACGCATTCATGCAAGTCACCTAGTGGAGAGCACTATCGTGTGTAAGGTGTGTTTTGTGCCGTTCATCATACATCCGGCCTAACACATTCCGCCACACTTCGCGCAGGACTTCTGACACCACTTGTAGAGCCCTACCACACTGTAACGTGCACAGGAACGGCTGCCCTGTGGTCTGTTAGCTAAGAGAGTGCTCATTTCAACCAACATTATCTACGTCCGCTTCCAAGTGAACCTGACGGCCCACCCTAGCTGCCGCCAGATCCTTCCTGCTCAAGGAAGTGCATTTTCACATGCCATAGAGTCATATCTGCTTCACACTGTCCACATAACAACCACATGCGATATACCGGCAGGTCAGTGTCACCGCGCAGAGACAGCCATCACGTGTTAATCCAGTAATCAAGTATAGCAGTGCTTTGCCAGGGTTGCATAACTACGCCTACCTCATGCGTGCATAAGTATTTCTGGCACTGTGTAATTCCTGTCAATAAATCATACTGCGTTGAACCGTCGTGTTACATAATTTTCAACACCCTATATTTACAGTGTAACCTTTGTAGTGTATTAGGCGTACTGGGGGCCAACACCCAGTTATAACATAAGTCATCATTCAGTTTCAACGTACCGGGTGGGATATCGAACACGCCGAATGTACCACACCCTGAGGCATAAGAGTCTCGAAGTGCAATATCTGGGGAGTATTGCTGGCACCCTTTCATCATAACACATAGATTCATAGCAGCAGCTTAGTTCGCTGTCCCGATCCCACCCGACGGCATTACAGGAAGGAGTGATTTTTCACAGGGTGACAGCCCAATTGTATTTGAATCGTAATTTATGTAACTGCCCCTTTTTATATAGGGCGTTACACGGGATTTCGAGCACTGCGCTGGACAGTGCAGACACCTGATTATGTCGTCTCTAGGCCCGTGATGGTAGAAGGCCTGAATGTGGGTATGTCGGGTGTCACAATTAACAAGATCGTTATACGTTATGGTGCGCGTCTCACCCATTTATTGACATGCTAGTGTCCCACACACTATACAGCAAGGGTGACGTCGCTGTGGGGCACTCACGCGTGCTCGCCGGCGGCCCATGCATAGGTCTCTAGCCTACATGCGACTCTAGTACTCAATCTCTCATTACTGCGCGCCTACGTCTATACACGCGGACGTCTTACCACACTTGTCATGATAGTACAAAAGGCACGGCTGACTGCTCGGACTGCTAACTAGCAACTGACATCACAGCACTTCTTACTGCGCGGGCGTATGACTGAACACCCTTACAACATGTCATGCCTCGCGGACTGCTAACTACGAACTCCTCGCGGTCTCGGCGCTGCGTGGGCGGGCCGGCTAACACGCGGTTGTCGCCTGACAACAACTAGCAAATGGCGAGCGGCGAGCTACTGGGTGTAGCGAACTAAACTACACACTGGGTGTCCACAAGTACTTACAATCCCTTACATTTATTTAATACAAATTTTACAAATATTTTTACACTGCAGAATCGAGGATAATGTTTCTGTTCATAATTCCTTGACTCTGAAGCTCCTTTTAATTGTCAAAAGTGTAGTATCCGTGTTGTTAAGGAAGCTGTTTGGAGCTATCACAAAGGCAGAGTTGCAAAACAAATATATTTTACTCAACACAAAGTGCTTGCTTGACTCCTACTAGAAATGGCGATTCTGCTCGGAAATATCACTGGAGTAGAAAAATATTTGCTAGTTAAAAATTAACACAATGCCAGGACCACCAGCTGCTGCACACGAAAGCTCAGAGTCGATAGGTAATTGTGCACTAGAGATACATCAATATATTCAAGTTTTTTTTCCGTTTTTAAAGTTGTTTTTCAGAATCCTGGCAGTTCTCCCTTAAAAACTATTTTAAGAAATAATTTTTGGCCCTATGTAATATGTCAAATAATTTATTAAGGCGGATTTTGATATAGCAGTGTTACACCCTTAAGAAGCAGGCATATTGGATAGGTCTAAGAATGTTTGAAAAAAAGTGAAATTTTAAGTGTTAGTAATTTTTCTATTTTATGTAAACTTTAAGCATGTAGTGTTCTGGTAACTTATTGTATGTAGCTATACTGGTCGACCCATCAGCAACACGTGCATTCTTTCAGGAATAATGTCGTGCCAATCAAGGGGTTCAATTCTGCTGATAGTTCAAAGCATTTGATAATTTACAATGCCACTTATCATTACCGAAGTGACAGGTATGCCACGTAGAATCTATCATTTTAAAATAGATGTGTGGTTTAATTTAGGTGATATTGTTTAGCAAAGCGGTGATGTATGAGTTAAAACTAGATGTTTAAAATAAGGGCATGTAAATTATGTTGGATGATAATATTAATAGATTTGTATTAAACCTTACAGTGTTTAAGATGTTCCTGCATATTTTTTGTGTTAGTAATTTTATTTGGTACATTAATAGATTTTTCCAGTTGATGGGAACCATATTTTCATTTGTGGCGTCTGATTTGAAAGAGAAAATTGATATTTTGGAAGATTTGAGAAGTAAAGATGGAACAAATTTTCATACATTCGGAAAGATGGTGGATTTTGAAAAGAAACAAGATTTACTTAAGAAAGATGGCTATGTTTCTGGGTGTCGAACATTACTTCGACTTCATCGAGGACTTGGTAAGATGCGACTGTGGTATGCTTCAGCATGATTACTTATATGTAATTTGAATGTGTTACTTTTATTGGTATTTCCATGATATGTACAATTTATTATGCATGACCATAAAGCTTACATAAAGTTCTCTCTCCACTACAATGTTTGTATAGTATTTATGTTTAATAAAAATAATGAACTTTTAGGTTTCATAACTTAGTGTTATGAATAAAATTATCTTAAATTGATGGCAAAAAAACATTTTAGTGATTGGTTTGGCATTGGGAAATATGAGTCAAGTGATAAACTCGGTTCTTTATGTATATTAATTTGTGCCACATTTTCACACTTTCATGGTGACCACTCGTCCTTGAATTCTTGAAAAGCTTGAATTGTCTTTGATTTTGACCTGTCCTTAAAAATCCTGGAAAAATCCTTGAATTTTTTTTCTTTGTTTGAAAGGAATTTTTTTTCTTTGTTTGAAAGGAATTTTTTTTCTTTATTTGAAAGTTGAATATTGTCCGTTTAATAAACGTCAAGATGTACTTCTGTTGAAACATAAAGATTGATATTTTGTTGTTTGCACCTGAAACGTAACCAACGTTTACAACATGCTAATAATAAACTCGAGATACTTTGTATTCACAAAACCGGTATTATTTCAGCATCTTAGGTTTTAAATACAATGTATTTGGTCGGGTAAATTTGTTCCAACTGTCATGGTTGCAGTACCCATATTTTCACTTTGAAAAAAAGGAGAGAGGGAGAGATAATGTGTGTAGGAGGGTGAGAGTTTGTGTGTGTGCACGTATGTGTTTATTTGCAAAATGTAAGCTCTGCAATAAAACTATTGTAATGTAAGCATGTGTAGGTCTGTATTAATTTCTCACATGGGAACCAATTTGCGAGAAAAATAAATGCAGTGGACTCGACATCAAGTAAGCCCTAATATAAAAAAAATTATTGAAATGTGATTCCTCATCTTCTACAACATCAGGACCATATTTTGAAACATTGTGTGATTAAAGCAACATGTGTGACTGTATGTTTGCTGTGTCACCATTATTGAACCGTGATTGTGTCGGAAATTCCATTCCTCACGTGATCAATATTTTTTTTTGTAATTGGAAAATAAAAATATTACACAAAAGTAGCTTGCTGTCTAAATACAGCATTTTTTTTTTGTGTGTGATATGTTTGGCAAAAATACTGTAGTAACGAAAGATTTTTCGTAAATTTAAGGTATTCCTAGTAACTGTTTTTGTCAATGTCCATATAGGAAGAACAGTTGTTCTTTTCTTGATAATTTATTTTGTGTTCTTGAAATCCTGCAAATGTTCTTGAATTTAAAAATCAGATTTGTGTGGCCACCATGACTTTAAAACCTGATGGATTGTTTGTGACTCAGTCAGATAGTTTCTTAGCTTTGTTGAGACATTTCCTCACAGAATTTATGGAGAGAATATTAAAGGGAATATGGAGCAGCATTTTTTCTGTTCAGGGTTGTGTTTAGCCTTATAATATTAGTTTCATATCTGTTACTTGACAGTATTCATTCCCTCATTTGGTATAGTATACCTGTAGTGATTTTGGTTCATATAATTTGTTAAAATATTTATGGTCTTTTTTTAGAATGTGCCTGATCTAATTGGAAGTATCTTCTCTGGCTTGAGAGCAAGAATATCCACTTTTATGGTGTTTTTTATTTGGATAGAAATAAGTATTTCTGTGGTACATACATCCCCATACTATTATATTTTTTCAAACTGTTGCTTTATAGATTCGTATGGAAAAGTAAAATAGTTTGATTTTAATTTCGTAACCTTGTGTTGCATATTGAAACATGGCCACGGCAGACTTGCATAGACTGTTAGTTTATAGTAGTCCTGTCAAATTACGTTACACCAACTTAACTTAATTCGTAGTCAAGAAGAAAATGTGACAATTACTAGAGTGTATTTTATCTTCAGAAGTAAGGCTGGTTGTTATTATTTTTTAATTTTATGAGTTAAGCTATCTTTGTAATGTTGCGTTTGTATCTTATATACATGAAGGTACTGACTAAACCTAACAACAGCTGTACAATAGTGTGTCTTTTTAATGGCTAGCCAACACTACTTTCAACTCTTATAATTGTTATAGGTGAGCCACTGTTAAACAATCATAACAATTTTTTATATGTTGAGTGTTCTTATGACTGTTGCTTTTAAATTATGTTGCTATTTTTTGTTTGTTTGGTTTTTATTATTCAGTAATTACCTACAACATATTGAATTATTATGTAATTGTAGTAAACTGCTAATGTAAACCATTTTTTTAGTTACGTTATGTTATTTGCTTCTGGGGGTATTTACTAGATGTTTTATGTACATATAGTACTGTAAAAAACATGTTTCAGGCCAAGTTTAATATAAAAGTTTAAGTTATTAAATTTTACTTAGGTTCAAAAAATTTATTTTACCCTAAGGCGTATGGCAGGGCTCATGGGAGGCCAGGGAATTAGAAAAGTGAATGTTATTCTGAAATAATTTTCAAGTGAGACTGTCCGATCTGCTTGCAAACATTTTGCAGTTACGTGCTTTGGTAAAACCTCCGACATTCACTTTGACCATTGTGATTGGAAATTAATTTCGTTGCACAAAAATTTCTAGGCAGTTTCTGTTATGGACATGGGAGTCATCAACCAAAATGATCTACATTCCAGAACAAATTTCTAGGAGTGATACCCAGATTTTTCATGTGGAAATAGTTTTGGAAAATGCTGTGTCATTTGGTTTCTCAGGGTTTTCCTATTTTCCTTATTATTTGCATTCCATCCAGCCTCCGTAGCGTGGTCAGTAGTATGCAGGCCTGTGGTGGAGAGGTCCTGAGTTCGAATCCCAGCACAGGCATGGATGTTCGTGTTGTTTAATTGGGTTTAGATAGTTTGTAAGCCATCCCTTATTGATCCGAACTGTAAATATCCGGGCCACGTTATACCAAACTTACTTCAAATGAGGCACAAATTATTAGTTCTGAAACACATATCTCCTCCTTTGTGACCATCATCTAATTAGGAAGGCATAGAGACAATCTAAACGGATGTCACCGTAATATACCTTAAACAGTCACCATTGCACACCCTGGTTGTAGGCTTGTTTTCAGCAATTGCGAAAATGAGTTTGCAGCGATGCTCTGGAACTGTCGGTTCCTCGGCAAAGGCTCCAAACTTTAGCCGCCACTGCCCCGAAGGCATCAGTCTACCACCATGCCGACCTTGCCTAAAATCTGCAAAACTGCTGAGGCGGACTTCCATTTGCACATGGCACACTTGCGCTTATGGCGTTGTCTAAGAGCCGCAGAGAGTTCCCACTGGAATGGACGAGGCAAGCTCGACACTCCATCAAGCCTACTGCCTCCTCCCCCCACCCAGGCCTTACCACCGAGAGCCCAACCCTGCTCTCCAATGCCGTTCAATCCGCTCAGTGGCCGCTCGAGCAAAAGGCACGACAGTCAAATAGAGAACGAAGGCGGCGCACCTGATGCAGGAGAGAAAAGAGAGAGAGACACTTCCACTATCAGGTCTAACCTATGACAAGCCTAACCAAAAATGGGCACCTGCCACACCACCTCTGAAACTCGATCCCAAAATAAAGCATGAACGGAGCCGAAAGACCAGTTTAACGTAAACAAACCCTGTAAATTGAAAATAAAATATTTGCGTCCTAGCTCTTGATTCACATCAGCATGTAATTCTCATATGTGGTAGCTGTATGGGAATATGTTGCATTGTAAGGAAGTAAAGTGTTGTAGGTTATGTTGGTGGTAGTACTGTTCTTGTCATTAAGTCAGTTATGGATGTAAGAATGGCAGTTATGCCACACGTGCATCATAATCTTCTGGATGTGTTTATTTCCTTTCTGCCTTAGCATGCTGAAAAATAAGGAATTTACACTAACCTGACTATTTTGTCAGGCTTTGCTTTGCACTAGGAACAAGAATATACAAGGAAGTTATTTGTATTGGTTTAGGTTCCAATTATAATTTTTGCAATTTAATTTGCATGTTTTGTGGAAATTGTGGTGAATTTTTAAGAGAATGTGTAAATATTAGGTTTTGCATTCGAGCTTACTGAAAAGTGCACAGCAAAACACTAAATATGTTAGCTGATATATCGTGATGTGTATTAATTTATGAATTAAGAAGATTTTCATGTAGTTTACTAGAAATAAATAACTCACCTTATTGAGTGCTTTGAATTTCAACATTTGTCAGAACGTTTGGTCCATATAGTAATGCGGTATATTAATAAACAAATGTTTTTGACTAGGCCGACATTATAAATAGTTCAGAAAGATTTTCAATGACAAATAGCTTCTTGATACTGAATTATTCATGGCTGTAAACTTTCTAAGGGATCCTTGCTCAGCATTTTGTTTACTATCCAAGATGACATTCTGCCTTTGTGATAATGGGTGAGAGTCATCCATACGAAATCATCTGACAGTGATTGCATGACCATTTTTTAAAATTATCAAATGTTTCACTTGTATTCCTACACTTATTAGTACTTCAAAACCAATTTTTGTAAAAATTATTTTGCCATTTTTTATTTGTACAGCAATTTTTGCAACTTAGTACACCAGTTTATGTCATAATAGACATTTACTTAACCAGTGCGTGACGAATGCTGCATGCGATGGAACGAAGAAGGTTAGGTGGTGCAAAGGTTATCTGTTGTGCCTGCAGTCGAGCTGAAATGCAACACTGCACGAATCGCGCTAACGTTAGCTAATAAAATGTAAATACTAATATAACTAAAATGTATTAGTGTACTATTTTATGAATATTTTCTAAGTGATATGAATGACAAATTTTCGTTACCTCATTGGGTGATAAGAATATCGTCACTGATTTTATGAAATTTCCTATGTGTTAAAATAAAATTTTTTCAGGAGAGACAAAAAACATATAGACACTAATAGTGTTGTGGTATTTGTTAGTAACTACAGTAAAATGTCATAACGGCATAATTTCTATCCATCTGTGTAAACTGTAGTACAAGCACAGGCACAGAGAAAATAACTTTAATATACTATTTATAATTTGGCACATAGGAGGTTTCGTAAAATCAACGACGATATGTAAATCAACAATGTCATTTTTACACCTGCCGTGATGTATACACATTCAAATTGTTTGAGATAACTACAGTTACCAAAGTGTTATGCTAATGTTGATCAGGGTGGCGAGCAACCGGGAAAATCGGGAAAAGTCAGGGAATTTAAGACGTCTGGAGAAGTCGGGGAAAGGTCAAGGAATTTTCTAAAAAACCTGGAATTTCAAAATTTGGTAAACGAACATTTCCGCGAACACAACGTACCATTTTCTTCGTACATGTAACAATTTTTTAGTTCCATAATATCTTTTCGTACCGATATTGTAGTTGTGTGGAACAGTGAATTAGAGAGTCTTCTGCTCGGGCGGCGACCGCACCTGGGGACTCTGGGTTCGAGTCTGGGTGCGACCCTCTGACTAGAGAACTAGCTCCAACGGCGGCACGAGCGGTGAGTTCCTGTTGGTTTAGGGAAGGAGAGCGATCCTTTACCCATCTCCTGTCTCGCCTTACACTAACCCTTCCACTTGCCTCTATTTCTATATTGCTGTTATTCCTTGTTCTCTATTCTAATAAACTCTTGTTACCTTCCATCTCTGGCTTATTTATCTTCCCCTTCCCCGACAAAACTTTGTAACAGCGTGGTACCAGTTTTTCATCTGAAATAAGATTTTTTTGGCATTTTGTACCAGAATTTTTAGTGGTTCCCCTTTTGTTCTTACCGTGCGGCATGCTGATACGTTCGTTAATCGTTGTCGCTGATGCTTGTTTGTTGTTTACTTAGCGTGGCACGAATATTTTTTTCTGTATGGTTCGTGCAAGTATTAATATCTTCTGATCATGTCTGAAGTCCGTGGATTTACATTTAAATTGTATTTTATCTACCTTACCGCATAATGGAGGAACACGCCTGAACTTTTTGGCTCGTGCAGTGACGAAGGTGTGTTAACAAGTTACAGCATAACGTGACGTGATCTCGTGTGTATTTTTGAAAATGATTAAGTGCATTAAAAGTATCTAGAAATGTATGTTCAATGAGTGTTATTTCCACAAAGTAATTAATTAAGGGAAAACAGTAATGACAGGAAGAATAAGATTATTGGTTAACCGATCCTATTACTAGAATCGCGAAGATCCTGGAGAGAACTGTGTAAGGTGCAATTCATGCAACGTTAATTTTTCTTTAAGCAACATGTGCCGGCGGTCCGTTATGAACCTCGTTGAAGGCAGAAATCCCTAAGTAGGCTGAGAGTTTAAACTGTGAAGGTAGGCCTAGATGCTTTTTTTCAAATCTGTACCATGTGAAACAACAATGTTTCCAGCTTAGTGTCACAGCAAAGAAACTTCAGTTACAGCGAGATAAAATAGGTTTTTACTGCACATTTGTTCTTGGCGTCGTATTTCATGGATGAAATGAGTTAATTGCTAGAAGGGGAAGAAAGTTGTAGTTTGTTTCGACGAATCATTGAACAAAGTTTCTCAAAAACAACAGGTGCACATTACAGTATGTTTTAACTTCACAACAGCATCATTTTAAAAGTGAAAAGTGAATTTACATAAGTGAAAATTGTTGTATTTGAATATTCGTATTACTTTGTTGCTTTGTAAATAATGAAGATATGATAGAATTTCTGCAAGGTGAAGTTATGTTGATTAGTAGTGTTCATCTTGACAAAAAAAGGTAAATATTAAGTATCACTACTCATTGTGTTAGCCAAACTACTGATTTTAGACATATAGTTTATTATGGAAATTGTTTCTACAGGCATTGTAAGGAGTCCTATATAATTTTTTGGTTAGGTTAGTTTAAGTTAAATTACAAACATTAACTTAGGTCAGGTTAGGTTCCCTAACTTAAATTAGGCAACCTAACAAAAAAATTTACGTAAGGCATTTGGAGACATATATAAACAATTTGTTACCTAACCGAACTTATCCTAACCTAATAAAAAAGTTTTTTTACGTAGCACTACTTATAACGTCCCTAAAAACATTTTTACAAATAAATCAATAGTTTGGCCGGTACACGATGGATAGCGGTTCTTGATATTTACAAAAAAAAATTTGCCGCGATTAATACAACCTGGTTAATTTTATTGATATTTTGTTGGTCAGGGAAATAAGTGCAGGTGACCTGGAAAAGTCAGGGAATTTTTTTACAGGTTTTGCTAGCCACCCTGTTGATTGTTACTTCAAATTTGAAGTTAATTATTCAAAATAACCGTCCATTTCGATCTTATTTCATATATATACGCATATATATATATATATATATATATATATATATACACTCATGTCATTCGCCTAAAGTAAATAACTGAAAAATCTAAAACATGACAGCCGAGTTGGGGTGTCAAGTAACAGTGAGAGGGGCTGGGAGTTAGAATTGCCGGTACTGCATGGGCGTTTTCAATATATGTATATTTAATATACAGGCTTAGTCAGGATGGAGTGTGTTAATTTCGTGTGGTGATAGCTCACAAAAAACAATGTTGAAAATGTGTTTTCAAGTTGTCCCTAAAGCCCTTTACACAATTAGGTGGCGTAAAGTGACATGACGTCACACCAAACAAGCCAATCACAGTTTCATTGCTCGCAATGCGCAACATCTCGCGCAGCGACGAGGCTGACTTGTTGCCCGGGTGATATTGGTGATGACGTCAAAGACTATAGCCAATCATAAGCAAGAATGTGAAAAATAAAAAATAACAAGAGGGAAGGAATGAAGGCTGGAATGTTGGTCTGACTACGCATATTATATGTTTCTACCTGCCTCTCAGTAACATATCCTGACATCCCGCAACATATTTTCTTATATAATATGAAAGTGCTTATGAAAATTCACTAGGGTAGTGTTTCAAGTTCAAGGTGTTCGAAATTCAACCAGAGTGAAACTAGCTGGTGTTCAAAAATTCAACTAACCTCTGTCAGTTACCAAACTAATATTATATTTAAATATAAATAAAATATGTAGTATAAAGAATGCACTGCAGACGTAGCATTTGGCAAAATATTTATCATTTAGAATATATAAAGGCTTTTTATTTCCACCATCTTAAAACCTTGAAAATCATAGCAGGCATTCATCAAATCTAATCGACAAAATCTGGTCACGTGACTGAAATAACCTACCCTACTTCTACTGGTGAATTTTCGTCGTAAGTACTATATGTGGTTCATGTGTCTTTACACAGATGGCAGGCCGTGTCAACTTTTTTTCCACCAGCTGTATCGCCTCGCATCACGTCATGTCATTGTAAAGAACACTGCCAGTGATGCTTTGCAATATCGTTGACTTTCGCTCCGTTGCGTCACCACATAGTGTCGTGTAATTGTGTAGAACCCTTCAAGTGAAAATTGTGAGAGTAATGCTTCCCTTAAAGTAGACTTTCAAATTACATTTTAATTAATATTTCCAAAATTACTTAATATTAAATAACAAAACTTTGTACAATGTTATATCAGTAATTTAGTTTGTTAAAATCATTGGCCCATCATTGTTAAAATGGGGCATGACAATTTTTTTCTGCTTCTAACTTTGAAACACTTCATTGTAATTCATTTTGTACGATAGAATATTAAACAGGCGCGGAAGATTTATAAAAAAGCTTGTCTTGTCGAAAATTGCTAGGGTTAGCAGTTTTCAAGAAAATTGTAAGTAAAATTAATGTAATTTTTGTAATGTCTGAAACATTTGCAAGCGTTGCTACTTCCTTGTAAGGCGTATTGCAATAATATAACAGATCTATCATCTAAGATTTGTTACGCGGAAAGTGTAAAAGTAGGTGTGTAGTACTACTGTAAAGCAGCTGCACAAGGAATCTGCACTATTAAAAAAAAATAAACGTCACAAGTTTATGGCAATGTTCACTATGTTTTGGTT
Organism: Medauroidea extradentata; assembly: GCA_003012365.1. Lineage (NCBI taxonomy): Eukaryota > Metazoa > Arthropoda > Insecta > Phasmatodea > Phasmatidae > Medauroidea > Medauroidea extradentata. The sequence goes on from PNEQ01119106.1 coordinate 31,487, forward strand.
ACTAGTGACAAATTATTCACTGTCTACATATCGACACATTTTGTAATATCACTAATTTTTTTTTCATCACTGAATGAGGTACGTACTTTATGCAGTAGTTAGGACGTGGTTTACATTCATGAAATATTTTCAGTGTGTCGGTTAATTTTTGCAGTTACTATAAAAAATTTGGATACACAGAGACAAATTTTGTAGTGTTGTATGATCAAATGATTCTATTTTGTTTTCAGATCAAATTTTCTTCCATTCTGCTGACTTTTCTGCTGTCATTCTAGTATAGTTTTTAAAATGACATTGTCACTTTTGAGTTTTTTCAATTCTTTCAACAAATTATTAACTTATTATTATTAATTAGTTATAATTAAATTATTAAAGTTAAAAGATTTCATTAAGTGAGTTACATAATAAATTTGGACAAAATTTCCTTTTTTGTTATTCGTTCATTTAATCCAAAATTGTGGACTTTTCAACAAAACTTTGATACAAGTTCATGAAAATACAAAATTTTGGATTTATGAGTAAAACTGTTCTACAAATCCTCAAAAGGATTGCATTATTTATTGTGCGTGACAAATGCCTAAATGACGTACACAATTATGTCAATCGCATAAGCTTAATTACAATACATGTGTCATTATTGTTTATGTAGCTTTTGGCTTCACAGAACATGCATTACACTCTTACAAACAAGGTGTTCAACTATAGTCGATCATTTGCAAGGCAATATATAGAATGCAATTTTGCCATGTAGGCTAACAAATGGCATATTTTTCAGCACCACAAATGTTTTTTCTGTATCTGGCAGAACTGACAATGCCGCTTTATTTTGTGTTGCAAAACTTAGCATTAGTTCTGGAAGGTGTGAAGTTTGAGATGTAGATCTGGCATGTCAAATGAAAATAATTACCCTGCTAGGATGGTATTATATATAAGATTAGTGACAGGTACACTTATTGGTTGGTTCCTTTCAACAGAGCTTAGCCCATACAAATGAAATGTATAAGCTGAGATGATAGAGGGCATACACTTATATATCTGGTCAAAATTGTTTTTTATATTCACTTTATTGTCACTATGTTTTAAAGTTCTGCTTACATTTAAAAATTACAGTAGTTTCAACATTAGCATCTTGAAGAACTGAAGTTCTCATTTTAACACTTATTACACAGATAAGTAAGTTCATTATTTACCTATGTCATGATATTATTGTTCTTGATACTGCATGCAAATTAACTCATCTGTCAACGCACTACATGGTAATAAAATATTATGGTCAGAGCACAATAAATGCTTTCGCATAAACATATCACAAACGTGGTAGTCACCTCTTATTTAGAGTATTTTCTTTTGCTATATCATAAGCAAAATATTTGCAATCATAGATGAGTTACGTGTCTGCCAATAGGAACGTCAATATAGCCTATAGTTTTTTCTACAAATGCCAAATATGTGGTTGCCATAAAATGACCGGGAAAAGTTAGATTGTCAGTACAAGTCACATCTGTCTTAAATAAATATTTTAAAAAATAATAAATTTGTTGATACATTATAAACACTTTTTAATAAATTTTCCAACAATTTGTTACTTATTGTGATCAAGTTCCATCATTTCTCATCATTATTTGACCTAACATATTTTAAGAAACAATATTTTTCTATTTAATAGTTACACATGGTCTATATATTCTGGTTATGTTGATCTTAATAGCCTTAATTCTACTAGGAATGCCTCGGGGGCAATGTTATTTTTGAACTGATGTGAACAGTCAAGTAGAAGGTTGGTAATTTTTGTATATTCTTCTATCCTAATATATTTCTTACATTATTTGAGAAGGATTGACCAGCTTGTATACTGTACCTTCATATATATTTGTAGCAGTTTAATTAGTATTATCATTATTACAACATTTTTGCAGGTGTTTTCTTCTTATTGGTTATGTAAATTCATTTTTTGTCAGTGTTGTTAACACTATAGTGAATTTTTCCCAGATTTTATCAGAGAATTTCTTAAGGGTATTGGAGATGTCCAAGAATCTGACAAGACCTCAGGAATTTGTCAGCAAGCCTACAACAACACGCTGGCCAAACATCACCCATGGGTAATTCGAAAATCGGCAGTTGTAGCTATGTATGCCTTGCCAACAAGAAATGCTTTGCTGCTTAAGGTATAAAATCAATAAATTTTATTTAATGGTTCTAAATATTTGTCAGTTTAATAATTTTCTTTTAGGCCTGTTCTGTAGATATATTGTGTTTCATGTGCATACATGAGTAGCAGTGGCCGAATGGTCAGACCATTTAACCTCCCACAAAGGCGATCCAGGTTTGATTTCCGGCAGGGTGGGTTTCCGGATTTTCACATGTGGGAATCGTGCTGGAAGATGCCGTTGGTCGGCGGATTTTCTCGGGGATCTCGTTTCCTCCTGCCCCTTCATTCTGGCGCTGCTCCATGCTCGCATCATGTCACCTCTCACCAGCGCTTAAAGACCTAGATGTTATTGCTGACCAAAATCTTTCACTCGTGTGTACATGATGTCCCACACAGTAATCGATAAGGTTTCCAGTGCTGTTTTCATGTCACACTCCTACCAGTGCCGGTCTTCCAGTATTAAAGTATTTCGTAATATATGTGTCTTATCATACAACACTTTTTGTGAACAGGATGTGTTCGTGGGTTTCAGAAAAATGATTTTTTTTTTTAAATTAAAAAACACTAAATAGTACAACTGAAACAAGGATGGATCCAAGAGGTTTGTGATAGAGGTAATCTCCCCATTTGTCTCAGAGCACTAAAAAAGTAAAAATAAATCATAAGAGGCCTTAACTCCATTCAAATTGTAGTTAACTTTATGTAACTTTTTACTCAACAGATTATGTAGTACAATATTTAAGATAAATGAGGGTTAGAGTGACATTCTAACTGTTTAGAAGCTATATAAATAGGTTTTTGTTACTTTAAATTCAATTAATTAATTTTTTTAGTAAATAGGTTACTTTTCAAGAAGGCAAAAACACGTTCCATTGAAAGAGAAAAATTTTTGTAATGAGCCACTAAGAAATGTTGCCAAAAAAGGAATCCCCTGGCCTTCGCCCATTTATTCGTGTAGTGATTGGATTGTCAAACAATGTTATGGGAAATTGAGCCAGTTTTGTTTGCGAGAAATTGTGCCAAATTGAAAGGTTACAAAGACTGTACATAAGTGGGAATATATATTATTTTGTACTTTTTTTATGTGAGTTGGCCCTGAGACTACTGAGACATGCTATCTATGGTTGATAATTTTTCGGCCTCCGTCCTGAACTGTATTATTTAAATAACACTCCTATTTTACCCGTTGGCTTACTAGTGTCCACTGCACTTTAGATTCTATAGAGCATCTCACACTTAGATTGCAGTACAGGGTTATATGGACATCTGTTCTCTCTTTCCAATGCAAGATAATTGTCATAAGCACTGTCCTTGTTTTGGCACGTGCTATTGCCAAAAATCCTGAAATTTTTACGTTGTATCTTTCATCTTAAAATTTTTGCATATTGTACAGCATCGAAATGTGCATCGGGTGATGTAGTTTGTTTATTATTTACACAATTTTAAAGAGCTGAAAAAATTAAAAAACAAATATTTGGAACTTTACACTGTTTTCATGCATCCTTAAATACATCACATCATTACTTACGAATAAAAAGCAAAATAATATCCACATTTTTTAGGTGTGTAATTTCATATATTCAGATGCCAACAAAGAAATGTGAAGGCTAATTTTTTTTTCGTTAGCTGTACAGAATTTTTTTTCTAACGTTATGTGCGCTTTCTTACAAACTGACTAAAACATCAAAAAGTTGGTCATTGGGAAACTTTTTTGCTATTTAAGTTAGATGGGGGACGAAAGCGAGGAAGTTGTTCGTAATGAGCTAAATCTATTTTTAAAAGCAACACCACCTCAATAGATTTAGCCATTCTCTTGTATATAGCTGTGAAATGTATGGCGCATTACTGTCATGTGCTAGCCAAGCATTCGCCCTCCAGACTCGACAGCTGTGTGTCACTCTTAAGTGTTGGCTGAAGAGAAAAATTGTTCCGTTATCTTTGCTCACTATGAGATTTTGTCTGGATAGGTTGATATATAAGATGCAGGCTTCCTTTAGTCAGCAGTATTCTTCATCCCGTGTCCTTAACTGGTTCAGTTGTGAAACTACAGTGTCTCACTGCTGAGCGATTCGTTGTATATGGTGACTGACTTTGAAACAAAATTGTGTGTGTAACTTTTTGTTAACATTTATTTGTATGGAGTATGTAGTTGTAATATAGGTAGGTTACTAGAAAGGGAGGGAAATATTGTTTTGATCTTATGCCAGTATTTTTCACGTACTATTAATGCATTAAGGAAGCTTTAGAAGGAACAGGATGTTCCAGACAAACCATTTACGCTAATAGGAAGAAACAATGAAAGTACAGTACATGAAACTAATATAAAAATTGAAATCCTAAAGGAAAGACAAATATTTCCCATAAACAAATTTAAGGCAATGATCCTTCATTTCTACTACTTGTATTGTAAAAATTTTTTAAATTCTAAACTTCAGCAAATATAAAAATATATCTTTCATTCAGTGGGTTTATAAGGTTTTACTATGTTGTTTAATTTGTTTCCTTGACAAAAATTAACCTGGTTTCGGTAAGTTATTTGACTGACAACAGTTCGTGCCTAACTACTGTAGTGGTACTGTTTATACTACTCCAAATGAATAATAAAAAAAATATATACTGTATGTATATATTAGAGTTTCATCCAGCTAGCTGTGCTTGTCAGCGGTAGAACTGAGACCTTTAAACTCGGGCTGATTGGGTTCGGCCACCGTCCATGACAAAAAAAACACACAAGATGTTCGTAAAAACTTTCTTCTTTTATTACTTCATTTTTAAAGCAATCAGCAATTCAAATGAAATTTACTTAGGCTGGCAAATAGTTCCCTTCAGTGGCGATTTACCACGACCACGTGGCCAGGAAAATTGTGGTGTTGGCGGCCCGAAACAACCAAAAAAAAACACTAAACCGTGATTATTAATCCTTTTAGCAGTTCACACTCCTCTTTAATGTCGCCGCGCGATGTTACGAAGTTATCCCCGTCGGACCAGACCCACTTTACCACGTGGGTGCCCTTGCCTCGAAATGGCCGCCACGGGCCGACATACTCACGCACGTCGTATCCCTTCAAAGGACGAGCAACAAATGGGGTGAGCAATGGCTGACGCGACAGCAGCGCACCAGCCAGCACCCCTTACCCCCCACCCACACTTCTGGGAACTTTTGTGCGCCTACATATTCTGCTTTAAAACTAAATTATTTAAACAATTTAATTAGTATGATACAAAAATTTAAATTATTCTGTTACAATATTATTTGAGATTACTCAATGGTAATTAAATATTTTAACAGAAAGAGGAAAACAAAAGACTGTTGAAAGAACTGTGCATTAGGAGTTCATGACTAGATTCAGTTTCTTGGACGTACTCCATTGCAAAATTGAATGACTGTCAAAGAAAACTAAACAAATAAAAGAAAACACTCTGCTTATTTTAAGGTTTTCTTTTATTTGTTTAGTTTTCTTTGACAGTCATTCAATTTTGCAATGGAGTACGTCCAAGAAACTGAATCTAGTCAAAAGACTGTTACCACACAAAAAACAGAAACAGACTACAAGCAACAAACAAAAAAAAATTATCACAATTCATTAATTGCTTGAATTAATATTGCAGTGAAATTCTACACAAACATAGGACCACACAGTATCAGTTCTACTGGCAAGCCGGGCAACAGCAATAGTAACAAAAAAAACTTAAGGACTGTAACAAAATCACTACTTAAAACTACATGGGTAACTGGGTTCTACCTGCCTTATCACCCTTGAGGCCATTTCGTGCATACTGTCATGTCATCAGGAACCTTAATCCGCAATAAAAATTAAAGAAATTAAATAAATGTGTTTATAAAAAAATGTATATATATATATAATTATCTTCAGCATGGGCAGTCACTTCACAACCCCCCCAGGAAAATTTATTTAAACGAGGCGTAAGGAATTTTACTACCCCTAAGAAACCTTGAATCCATCTGACAATGCCAGGCTGCATGTGGGTCCTTCCTAGACTTGCTAGGGACAAACCCATCGGGTGTCAGTACTAGGGAACGTGTGATATCCTATCAGCTATTCATGAAATAACAACACTTAAATGCAAATTCTTAAATTATAGACAGTAGTCATATTGGTGGACGTTACTTGCAGCCAAAATTTCAATTATCGTTCCCTAATACTTCCACTTGGCTAGTCAAGTGTGTTATGGAGTTGGTGCTGTGTACTACTAAAATAACAACAAATCAGCTAATGTGCACCATCCGCAAGTGTGAGTCTATGAACTATTGTACAGAAATACCCTTAAAAGCAATAACACAGTAAAAAAAAATACATTATAATATTACAATTGAACAACACTGATGGATACACAAATCAAACATTAACATAACATTGTGGTTCCTTGTTCAGGTTAGCTGCCGAACCATAGATCACTCTTTGCATCAACGTTCATTGTTAATCTCATGATCAGTGTCTCTTCACTGCTTTAATTTACACTAAAATGTACAAAGGGTTTTTTTACCACTCAAATCATCATATTCAGTACAAACTCCCTCTGTCTTGCATTCTTAACAAAACCAGTCAGTTTTGTTAGTCGATAGCCCGACTCAGTCTGACTCACACATGTATGGCAATTGTAAGCATAAACAGATCCTGCGCAACTACAGGCCACATAAATCTCATCAGTCAACACTAATCACACTAATAGTTAACAAAAAAAACGTGCTGCCTGTTACACATCAACAAATTCACCCTCACATAAACAAAACAATATTACACATGTGATACAAAATCTTAACAAAAAAATTATGCAATGCACATGCCTGCATACTCGTGTGCGAACATGCCACAGAACTCAATACTGAATCACAAAATAAATCTTAACCTTTGGTGCTGTAAAGGGTTTTAAAAGATACGAATTGAAAACACCCTTAATCTTATCCTGTGTTGGGTCTCCTAGTTCCCATGAGTTGGGACCTGCCTTCTTCAATATAACAAACGAGCCATCAAAAAGGAGGAACAGCTTTTTTGTCTCCTTGCTGCGAAAATCACTGTATCCGGCTACCCGTAGTAGAACCTCATCTCCCAACTTAAAGCTATTATGCGTCACTCCCTGCAGCTTAGATCTGTTCTCGGTTGCACGTTCCGACTTTTCCCTGACTAACTTCAACTTTGCTTCCTGACTCAGTACTTCTTCAGCTGGAAATTCTAGACTGGCTGATAGTGGGTCACGTACTACTTTGCCCTGTACTAAACTTGCTGGGGAAACCCTGTACTACTATGTATGTGAAGGTTTAAAAAATCATTAATTAATGGAACAGCATTAGCCCAGCTACTGTGTTTCTCATGGCAATATGTCCTTAAAAGGCGGCCTATCTCTCTCATTGATCACTCCACCGGATTCGACTGAGGGTGCCTGATTGATGAATACACTATGTCCACGCCTAATCACAACAGTTCCCACTTCCACACGTCCACGGTGAACTGTGTACCGTGGTCACTGAGTACACGCTTCGGTGTACCGAACTGGGGGAAGTGCTCTTCAACCAACCTCCTCACACACACAGCAGCAGTAGCCTTCTTGATAGCATAAAATCGGACATGTTTAGTTAAGACATCCAACACTACAAATAAATATTTGACTCCTCCCCTCGACACCGGTAAAGGTCCATATAAGTCCACGGACAAAAGGTCCAGGGGGTGTTCCGGGATGATGGCCTACCACTGCCCTTCCCAAGTTCTATTAGGGAACTTCGCCTTCTGACACATCCTGCAACAGCTAACTACTTGCCGGACAATACTGGTTATATTTCCCCAATGATAACTCTGCTGGATAAGCCAGAGGGTCTTCTTCTCTCCAAAATATCTAGCAATCTTGTGGACATGCAAGGTTAATGCCCTAACCCATGCCCTAAGCACACAAACTCTCCAGCTACCAGTCTCCTGGTCTGCTTTCCTGAATAAAATCCCCTTATTTAGGCAATATCAACTCAACAACTTGCCCCTACTTGGGTCGGTCAAATCCCCATCCTCACTCTCTAGGATCGAAATGATATTACCCAAAATCTCATCTTCTCGTCCTGTGGCTAAATTATCAAATTTACTAGTTAAGGCAGTGTCCTGTTCTATATTAATTTTAGCTATTACTTGTCCTATTCTCGGTTTTTCCTCCACCACCGGTCCATCCCATTCTAAAACTATCCTGCTTGAAAGGTCTGCATCTCGGTTACTCTGGCCTGTCACATACCTAATTTCCATTTCAAATTCCTGAAGAGCCAAACACCAGCGCGTGAGCCTGCTCCCCATTAATCGGCACGCCTTAAGGAAAGACAAACTATGGTGGTCTGACAACACTATCACCTTATGTCCCAAAACAATGTTCCTAAATTTGTTAAGGTCCCACACCACAGCTAGGCACTCACACTCCGTTACTGTGTATGCTCTCTCTGTCCCCGTTAATGATCGACTCATGAAGGCAATCAATATTTCCTCTCCTTCCTCGTCATACTGAAATAATTTAATACCAAGTCCGTAACCAGAGGCATCCGTGCTAAGATAAAAGTCCCTGCCAAAATCAGTATGGTGAGCTACGCAATGCTGGGTGAATAGAGCTTTTGCCGCCTGAAAGCTATCCTGACACTCGTTATCCCAGAACCAGGCTACCCCCTTCTTTAACAAACTTAGTAATGGTGCCACAATTTTAAAAAACTGATCTGCGAAGCACCTGTAAAATTTACAGAGTCCTAGGAATCCCCTCAGTTCTTTCAAGCTACGCGGTACAGGAAAATTCTGTATTAACACTACCTTCTCAGGGTCAGACCTTATGCCTACTGGGTCCAGGATAAATCCTAAAAATTTTGCTTCTCCTCTCAGAAATGCTGATTTATCAAGTTTGAGTTTTAAATTCACCAGCCTTAATCTCTCAAGTAGCATGCGCAAGTACTCTATATGTTCATCAAAGGTTGCACTAACGTTTAACAAGTCATCTACATAGGCCTTAACTACCGAGGTCACCTCCGGTCCTAATGACGCATCTACTGCCCTGCAAAACTCGCCTACGCTGTTTGTTACTGGTAGCTATGATCCTTGTATAAGAAAGCAGTCAATTTCCTATCTTCACTATGAAGCGGCACTTGCCAAAACCCCTTCACAAAATCGGTAGTGCTTATATACTTGGTCCCCTGAAATTCTGAAAATAACATATCTGGTTCCACTGGTGATTCCCTATCAGGTTGAATTCTTTCATTAAGACCCCTAGAATCCAGACACACACGGAGGGTTCCATCTCACTTCCTTACGCACACTAACAGATTGACATAAGGACTATTACAACGTTCTATGATGGCTTTACTCTCCATTTCCTGGATCTGCCTATCCACCTCCTCCCTACAGGCCCACGGAATGGGGTATGTTCTCTGTTTGAACGGGGTGCTGTCTTGTCACGGGAATGCGTGCTATATATTGTGTTTTCAACCCTGGTTCGTTAGAAAACACATCCTTGAAATCACTAAGCAGTCCCCTTAATTCTTCTTTCTCTTCAAATTTTGCCACCTCACAATTTTCAACTACTCGGTTCAAACTTTCATCCCATGACACTTCTGGAACAGCTCGAGCAAAATTCATGGCTACCCATGCTAGCGCACACTCTGCCTCATCTAAATCTGTCTCATCTACAAGATCAACATGAAGGGACTTGTGTTTGTTTACATTCACCGTTCGGGTCAACATGGGTACACAAAAACCTCCCAGACATACGGTACCTTCAACAAAATTGACAACAACATTAAATTGCTACATAAAATCAATCCCGATAATTATATCTCTTGTTAACTGTGGGATCACGAGGCAAACAGCACAGTAGTCAATGCCCTTAATATCCAAAGTCAAAAACACCTGTCTGTTCACCTTCTTGCTTTTACCCTTAGTAGCACCAATTATCGTTAGTTGTGGTACAGGGAAAGTCGGAAAATTATGACCCTCTTTACACTAGTTATCAAAGAACTGTTGGGACACTCCTGAAATTTCTGAACCTGTATCAAAAAGAACGATAACATCCCTATTAGCAACTTTACAAGATAGCTCGGGGATTACACTATGCTTAACAGGAAGCTGTTCCTCGGACAATAAGACATTTCTGTCATCGGTAAAAATAGTGGTAGCCATGTGCATGCTTTTGGCAGGTTTGTTAGTCGTTCTGGCCTGGCAACCTAAGTTGGACGACTCTTCCCATTTCCCTGCTGAGATTGTTTAATCTGCGGCGGTGGTTGCCCATCGGACCGACCTTGGCCGCTTTCTGTTGTACGTGCATCATCACGAGTTGTCTGAACAATGTTTACACTCCGCTGTGTCTGCTCTCTCCCTGTCCCACTTCCGCTTGAGTTAGCGTTCGTCAGTGACCCCCCCCAGGCTCGTCTGGTTGGTTTCGCTCGTATTCCCTTTCGCCATGACGCTGATATCGGCCCCCTGCTACATAGCCTCTTGGCACTTGGTGTGGGCGGTAATTTCCACGAGGTGCGCGCGTGCCCCCTCCCCTCTGATCACGATGCATCTCACTGCTACATCCCTTGTACTCTACTTCCTCTATCCTATCTATCTCTCGCAACACCTTTCTCAGCTGTTCGATGGTACTTACCTCCTTCCCAATCAACATCCGTTGTACCTGCGAGAAGGGTCTGAGAGTAAACCATCATCACCACGTCAGCCTATTCTACGGTATGGTCGTAAAACTAGGAGCGTTCAGCTACACGACTGAGGTGACTCTCCAGCTCTCCTACGCGACACGTCCCTCGATACAAGTCGGCACGATCAGTACCCTACATGCGCACATCCCAGTACTTATAAAGGAACTCGCGTTCAAACTCTGAGTAGCAAGTTATGCTACACTCGTGTAATCTGAACCAAGTATCACACTTACCCTCGACAGATTTCTTCGCAATGATGAGTTTCTCCCCCTCACCACAGTCATGTAATTGAAATAACTCGTCAAGCCTTTCTGGATGTTTTTTCGGGTGTTCCCACTTTTCCACACGGAACCTAGGGATATCGTGTTCGCGGTATGATTGTCCCAAACGCAACAAGTGTGCATTACTGCCTCCGCCATCAAAGTTATCACAGCGCACATGCCTGTCCGTTACCTCTCTTATTTGCCGCTCACATTCACTCACTTTGCTGCTAAGGTCATTCACAACTGTTTGAAATTGCTCTTGTGCGCGGATGCACTCACTTCTTACCTGTCTTTCACTCTCTTGTACTTCAGTAGTTACTTGGGATTGGAGATTATCGAACCTAATCACTTGACGCGACAGTTCACCCCAACTTTCGACCAAGGCACCCTCAAGTGTGATATTACGATTCTCGATCCTATTGCACATACTCCTTGCATTTTCCACTTCAGTACTCACTGCTGCAACCGGGTTGTTTATCTCAAACACTTGACCAACTGCTTTGTTTACATTTTCCCGTAAGGTCATTTGCGCACTTTTAATCACTTCACCCTCCCAATCCCACTCATCTCGGAACCTGGCTATTTCCACGGCGCCTTCTCCTCTTACCTCAATCCTTATCTCTTCTTTAACCTCTCTTATAATGCCTCGCATCTCCTCTCTGTCCCGTTCGCGACTCTCACGCATTTCTTTTTTCGTCTCTACTATCAACTCGCGGTTCTCCGCTCAAAGTATTTGTAACATGGCCTGCAAATTCAAGGTTGCCGGGGTCAATTGCAGCACAGACTCCAAATCCATGCTTTTGTTAGAGTTAATTGGACTATTTAACCTATCTGGCGACCAAAAGTTTTCGTCAGTATTCATGTGCTCATTTCCCATGTCAGTGTGTATTTGTGTAGCAGCGAGCACACAAATCCCTCCCTGCTCATCCATAATGAGAATCACGTGGTAGCCGGCATGTGTACACTCGATCAAAACAATACTTTTTAGGCCCTATCCTTAATACCATTGCATGCAAGGAGAAAAAATAACTGCCTGTGTAATAGACGTACGTAAAGTTATCACTAAATTTTGCATCTTGCGCACATTCCTTATATGCACGTGACGTGCACTCGTAGCAACTTGACAAAAGAAACTAAAGGGAAACAGTAACGAGTAATCTTAACCCCATCTGTGATGACTAAACACTAAAATCATAATGCTCGTAGCACGCAATTGTTTCCTTCCCCTTCTAATTCTCGCTCGTGCATACTTGCTAACACTCGTGCACGCACACAGGCATGCACCCACAGGGCATTAACCTGTACTAAACATTAGGGAAAATATTTGACGTTACACACCACACTTGCGGAAACAAACAACACATAGTCACCCAATTATATACTAAATACAATTATGCAGCCCTTCATCGCTCGGTACCGTTGCCTGGCTTACCTGTCGCTTTCTCACGCGCTACCTACAGCCTGGTAGGCGGGTGGCGTTGGCCGGCAGGGTGCTGGTGGCCGACTTAAAGATCTAGTTGGTTATCTCTGCGTCATTGGGGGCGGCATTCTGACCGCTGGGATGACGCTGCACTTTGCGGCGACTGGCAATGTATGGCTGGTGTTCGGCTGTCCTCGGCTATTATCGGCTCTGCGCTCGCTCTCTCGTGTTCCTTTGTCGACGCGCTCATCTCGTTCTTAGTAATTTCAATGTCCTACGGTACTTTTTTTCCCGCAAGGTCCCACGTTGATGCGCGCCAGTTTATGTAGTGATACTGTTTATACTACTCCAAATGAATAATAAAAAATATATATATATATATATTAGAGTTTCATCCAGCTAGCTGTGCTTGTCAGCGGTAGAACTGAGACTTTTAAACTCGGGCTGATTGGGTTCGGCCACCGTCCATGACAAAAAAAAACACACAAGATGTTCGCAAAAACTTTCTTCTTTTATAACTTCATTTTTAAAGCAATCAGAAATTCAAACGAAAAATACTTAGGCTGGTAAATAGTTCCCTTCTGTAGCGATTTACCACGGCCACGTGGCCAGGAAAATTGTGGTGTTGGCGGCCTGAAACAACCAAAAAGAAACACTAAACCACGATTATTAATACTTTTAGCAGTTCACACGCCTCTTTAATGTCGCCGCGCGATGTTACGAAGTTATCCCAGTCAGACCTGACCCACTCTACCACGTGGGTGCCCTTGCCTCAAAATGGCCGCCACGGGCCGACATACTCACGCACGTCGTATCCCTTCAAAGAACGAGCAACAATTGGGGTGAGCAATGGCTGACGCGACAGCAGCGCACCAGCCAGCACCCCTTACCCCCCACCATCACTTCCGGCAACTTTTGTGCGCCTACATATTCTGTTTTAAAACTAAATTATTTAAACAATTTATTTAGTATGATACAAAAATTAAAATTATTCTGTTACAATATTATTTGAGAATACTCGATGGTAATTAAACATTTTAACAGAAAGAGAAAAACAAAAGACTGTTACCACACAAAGAACAGCAACAGACTACAAATAACAAACAAAAAAAATTATCACTAGTCCTTTATTGCTTGAATTAATACTGCAGTGAAATTCTACACAAACATAGTACCACACAGTATCAGTTCTACTAGCAAGCTGGGCAACAGCAATAGTAACAAAAAAAAACTTTTTAAGGACTGTAAAAAAATCACTACTTAAAACTACATTGGTAACTGGGTTCTACCTGCCTTATCACCCTTGAGGCCATTTTGTGCATACTGGCATGCCATCAGGAACCTTAATCCTCGCAATAAAAATTAAAGAATTAAAATAAATGTGTTTATAAAAAAAATGTATATATAATTATCTTCAGCATGGCCAGTCACTTCACACTACCTTCAACTTTATGTTTCTCCTAAGTATTGAAAAACTACATAATATATAGTAAAAGAAATTTAAACAATACTGGTAAAAGATATTGTTTTATAATTGCTCTTGTTTAAGCTTGAGATATAATTATCAAAGAAGTAGTGGAAGTGAGTGATACGACTATTGTTGACAACCCTGCAGAACATGTACTCTCTTTTGTTTGATAACAGAGTATAGTGGAGCAGTGGTAAAACACTCGCATTCGGGAGGATCAGGGTTCGATACCTGTCTCCGACCATTCTGATTTCAGTTTTCAGGGTTTTCCTAAATCATTCCTGGTGAATGCTGTGAAGGTTCCTTAACAAAAACAATGGTCGACTCCTTCCTCCTTACCTCCTGTGTATCTCTACCAAGGCCTTGTGCTGTTCGAGGGCATGTAAAAATGCCCAAATAAATATCCCCCTCTCCCACTCTAAATGTATTCTCAGCAGACAATATGAGTGACAAAAAAGACATATTTTTCAGTTCCCGCAAGACATTGGTTTTGAATTATCAATTTCATAATCAACAAACCACTCAACAACATTTTTGTATTCAGACAGATGCTACTAAAAGTTAAGAAATCTTCCGTTTTGTCAGAAGTAGCTATAATGATAAAAATGTATGTGACAATAATTATTTCGTAATGAAGTGCCCATTACAATTCATGTAGTGAATTATCAGTGGAGAGTGTGAATTTTTTCTTATTTTAAAGTAATAGAAATGTCATTAATTGCATTATTTGAAGCGTGATGCTATACAAATTGTAATAGCAATTATAATTATAAAGAATATAATATTTTTAATCTCAAAATTCTGAAGTAGTGCACCTCCCGAACTTCGTAACATGGCTGCGATCTGGCAACAGCACGTGCCATAAGCTCTGTACTGCAATCTAAGGTTGGTATGCTCAAGAGATAACCTTAACTTGTTTCAAATAATGTCTCGTACTTTTGTAATTTAAGTTGGGATTTGAGTCTAGGATGACTTGTCTGGGTGCAACAAACTAGTCAACTATAATCTTTAAACTGGTAAATGTTATTGAATAATTGATTGGGAAGTGGTAAATATATGAATAGGGCCATAAAAGTTTAATGCCAACTGGTAACATCAATGAATTTGTCAGGATATATATGTATGTATATATATATATATAACCTTGTAATAGACTACTTTATTATACTGCGTTAACAAAAACCTGGTTTAGTGAGATGTATATATATTTGGAAAATGTTGTTTCAGAGTTAGCTATACTCATGAATGCTACTTTAGTACTAATATTTGCAGTTTGTTAATTGTGTTTAAAGGTCTGCGGTGATGAAAGTGAAGTAAGAAAAGCAGCTGAGGTACTGCCAACAATGTTGGAAGTGACTGCAGACGTCTACAACAGAACGGAGAGTCTGTTTGCAAAACATGAATTGCTCAATTTGCCCTAGTGTTTTGAAGTACATTGGTCTGGTTGGAAGATATCTGTGAATTGTTTCAGAATTTTCAACTAATGTAACTATTGTTACAGCATTTGTTGTTGTGCATTTCACTTTCATTTGCAAATACTTTTGGTGATAGTTTTGTGTTGGAACTGGTTTTTACTCTTGTTACTATTTGTTAGAGAGAGAATCATTTTAAACTGGGCCTGCATGGAAAATTGTTTTTATTGTATAATGTGACGCTAGTCTAGAATTTGATGCCATACTTATTTTATTGTTGATGGTTTAAGTATTTAATGTTATTTATTTTTTTACTGGATATGTTATTTAAGGGAAGTTGAATGTACATTTCTGAAGTTAAAAAAATTTTAAGTGAAGATATATAAGTTTCTGCATTTTTAAGAAAATATTTGTTAGTTAAATAGTGTGCTGAATTAAAATGAGAAATGTTACTGTTTTTTCTTTCAAGTGATATCAACTTGGTTACCACATTAGTTATATTGAATATGTGCACAGATACTAGTAATAGGAAAAATATTTTTGTAAACTTCTCATTGTAGTTTGGTTTTATATGTATGTAGTTTTTATGTGTGAAGATTTTTACATTGTTACATTCCAAAATAGGTTAGCATATTCAAAAAGAGTTCTAATTCACAAATAGTGCAATGAATAATTGCAATGGCTTTTGTTTTAACAAAGCATAATTTTTTTTATTTCCTGTGTGTTTTTTAATGCCGACCAGTAATTTTTGCCACATTTAAACTTGCATATTCAGAAAAATTTAAAAATCAAACTTTTTTTTTGTTATGAATTTTTGTTTTCAGAAATGCATCTATTTGCAGTATCTTTTTATCCCTCTACCTGCTTAGTTGTCAAATTTTTCTTTGTAAAGTTACTAGCACCAGACATGATACTGATCCAAGTAACAGGGTGTAAGTAGGGTCCCCCTATTGTGATGTTGACACACTGTTTTTTGACAACACTCAACTCGCCATATTTGATTTTTTTTAAATTCTGAAGTAAAAAATGTGAAATTTGTGTTTGTTGTAGAAATTATACATTTTTCTTGTGCTTAAGCACAGGTATGGCAGTTGAACTGGTATTGTATGACTAAGCTGAAATTAGTCCAGCAATTTTTTTACGTTCATGATTTGATAGACTAATTGGTACCTAATTACATGTTAAAAATTAAATGTTCGTGCCTGTGTGGCAGTGCAAGATAAATATCTATTCAACTGCAACAAAATTTTCACATTTTTCTTCTCAGAATTTTAAAAAAGCAAAAAATTAATAAACACAATATGCTAGATGATGCTGAGACTGATGTTGCATGTTAGCATACATATGTTAGTTTAATTAAAAGGATAATGTTTTGTAACAAGCTTATTGGCTGCAGTGGACATTTGTGCATGTTATATTCATCTCTTTTACTTTGTGTGAATGTTAGTTTGTATATGCTAGGTACTTAGGTTTACCAAGCATGTATTAATTGCATGCTTAGTTTTACCTAGGTAAGATGACAAATTACAGTTTTCTCCCCGAGCAAGTTTGCACTTGATAATGTAAAATTTATCATAACCAACTTTTAAAAATATTTTATTTGTCTGATTTCATGCTACATTTTCCACCCATTAAGGCTTTGGGGA